>JACJUY010003860.1:23243-53129 GCA_014220935.1 Platorchestia sp. MABIK | reverse complement strand
TCACTTACATCTTGTGTTCTATTAAATAACTTCGAGTCTCAACTGCTGAAAGAGTAAATCTCACATGCCAAGCTCATAAGTGAATTTCGTCTACAAAAGCAAGATGTAATAAAATGTTATCCTAAAAACCGTATCGTTTTATTACTTCACTTAGAACAAGCCGAGAGAGCTCTCCAAAAGCATGCCGCAGCTTGATTATGGAATGACGAAGCGAAAATAGCAATGCATTTGTCTGTCTACCGGTCTAGCTGTCTAAGAACCGCACCTATTTCAAAACCAAAAAGATATAACTTTGAAAAATTATATAAAGCTCTGAACGAACTTGAACAATTCAAAAAAATAGTACATAAATAAACAGAAAAATATAAAAAATTGAGGCAGAATTATAAATTTTAACGGGCCTATCACTCTTTTCTTCTAACACTCTCTTCACTCTTTCTCTTCGATCTCTCTTCTAACGCAGATAATACGCATCACATCATTGAGGCCACACCGTGTTGCAGCCTTTGAAAGCAACACGCACAATTCGGCCTCACTCAAACTTCGACTCTCTCGAGCACCCTGGTCGCGTAAATGATGATGTCCGTCCCTTGTTTTTGAAGTTAGAACTGTTATTCGTATGCTCTGGGACTTTCAAGAATATTAAACATGTTTTTTTGCGAAATATTGCAGTAAAACACAGCGTAGCATGAATAAAATGGACTAAGAATTGCAAATTTAAGAGCACATTCTCGCTAAGCTTCATCTTAATTTTAAAGCTCTCTCGCTCCCTTCTGAATGGAAAGACAACAGAACAGTAGGAGTCTTACACTCAATTTAAACCAGTGAGTACTGACTAGTGATCACAGATTTCGAATTACTCTTGTGGCGACCACATTTTGAAATGCTTGAACAAACGAATGCGTGCTTTTTTAAATTTTGGTCTTGATCACAAGTTGAGCGTAAATTTTAAAAGTACAGTAAATGAATTCCTATACATGAGCTTTTTTCGGAAGGGAAAATTAAAGTTTTCAAGAAAAAAGGTTGAACGTTATACATTCATTCGAGTATGTAGACTTAACTTAGTTATACATACTTGCCCAAACGGGGCGAAATCTATAACAATAATTGCGTCGCGTATTATGACTTTTTGTCTGTACCATTATTATTTGTGAATGAAATTCCTGAAAGTACTCGATAAACACATCAGTGATAAGGGCTTTCTTTCCAGATGGGTTGTAAAAAAGAAAAGTAAACAGTTTATTTCCATTTAAGATAATATAAAAAACATCATTGGTTTTCAAATATCTTAATGTAAGGATCCTTAGTTTATATACACACATGGGAATCGGACTATGCATGTAATTGGTCGAACCTGATGATTGAGGGAATAGTTTAGAAATGTATTCCCTTACATGCGAAATGTAGATTTGATAATACAATCTAGATTTAATCTGTTTAATAATCTAGATTTTCCAACTACAAGTTGGAAAATACATGATACAGCACCAGTGAGGATGTATTGTTGAAAACACTCTTATTAGTGCACACTTAAATTGAAACACCGGCTCAGAAATTTGCAGAAAATGGAAGTTTTGTTGAAAGTTAAATGGGTTGATATAAATAATTCTGTGTCCAACACTATGAGGTTGATATTCGGAAACATCTTTTCACTCATACGTATCACTTCCGATCAATAAGGTCGGAGAAAATATATTTTACCACAGCTTAAATTTATGATCTTTCCACGTTGATAATAGTGGCACAAAAGAGTTCACCTGACTAGAAGCATGAAATGGATTATTGTACAACGTCTACCAAACATTTACAGTAAAAGCTATCAAGAACATTTTAGAACATGAATAAGAGAAGAAAACATTAATATCCTGTAAAGTTTACACAGTAGATGAAATTACATAGTTTTCGAAATATCTTTCTCCGAAGGTCTTTAATTGATAAACATATATGGGTGCCATGGATGATATCCCATGTCAATACCTGTACAAAGAGACTGAGAGAAGAACATAAATGTCTCCCATAGGAAGCCATTTTGTTGGATAATGTTTGTTGATAAATGGAATAAAAGAAACAAGAGAAACATAAAGATGAACAAAGTGGGGTGAAACGCTATTGAGTCTCCACATTCGTTAACGTATGAGCTTTGGCTTTTGTGACATCAGGGAATAATGTTGAAAGTGTCATAGACAATATAAAATCAGGAAAGCCATTTCAATCACGAGTATTGTTATGCTGTTTTAATTTTTGTGGTGTTTGCATCTAAAAGATCAATACACGGAAAATGCGCGACCCTATGATGCCTGAGTTACAGGTACGCTCCGCTCTCAGTTCCAGTGGCTCAAGTAATCAGAGCGTAATGGCATAGTGTACTACCGAGCTAATATGTAAAATGATTCATGCTGTTTATGGTCCATATTCAACGGCCTTCATTTTTGACGTTGAGTGTACATTTGTAATTTAAAAATGCCTGTCGTCACCACCTCCGAGCGCGGAATTTGCCTAGGAACAATATTTTCAAGTTTGATTTCTAATAGTGTGAGTGCAAAATTTTCGAAGCCAATGATTGACTAATGCAAATGTCGCTCTTTATAACTTCCAACTATATACCTTTTATGAAAAGTAAGTCAGATAAATTGTGATTTAAATAGTGAACTTTAAGATTTAGAGCTCTCCGATAGTGACAATATCTACTTTCCCAAATTTATGGCAAATTGAAAACTTTGTTAGCACATGAGGAATAAATGAATTTCAAATGAAAATGGTTGCACGAAAATGATTACCTGACTTCGTTGAGGTGAGGGCTTACTGTGGAAGCGTGAGCAGCATTATTGCTGCACGACCGACAGCCTTGCTCTTCGTTTCATTGTATTATCAGAATTGCTATCATACGCTGTCTCCTACCGTAAATCTTCATTTTTTATGCACCAATAAACAATAAGACGGGTTTTTTAGAGACTCAAAACTTAAGTTCCTCAGTCGTTGCACTGGTGCATTTCAAACATATGTTTCTTTGAGCTGAACTCTGAAGCATACGAAAATTGATTTCGAAAGCTTGTAGTGGTATATAAGTTCAGTGACTTTTAAGTTATTGCGAAATTTTGTTAGAGATAGTGAGATTTATGTTCTGTAAAGCTCATTGGCCATGTGCGTTACATTTATTAATGCGTACATTTATATCAGAACTCAGGATTCGATGTAAGCGAAATTCACAGTGTTGGAATAAGCAACAACGTTCTTTTGGCTATGATGGTACTAATTTGAATTTTATAGCAGCTTGACTCGGAAACTGAACCCAATATTAAAATTTAAATTTTTTTTTTATAGAGTGCAAAAATTATTTACATGAAAAATAGGCGCCAAGGTTTGTTTTGAACACTCTGCATCAATTAATTTGATGGATATCGTCGAGTTTGAAAGAATAAAAACAATCACGCTTGTGCATTTATTGCCTCGTCTGCTCCCAAGCTGTGTACTGAACTTATCAGTCCTTTAGTGCTTTATTGCAACCTTCGTTGACGGCTTCCATTCATCTCGTGTCAGTTCAAGTCGACACTTTCTGTTGAAGAGTGCTCTTCCCCTGCTCTCTCGTAGAGGTCGTTGATTGCTGTTATTTTAAAGGATATTGTTTAGACTACTGGTGACTGTTTTTTACTCAACTGGCAAAACTACGTAGACCGTTGTATTGTTTCATATGTGAAATTAGTGTGTAACGCTCAAACAAAATTTGGTTTGAACTCGTAAATCCATGTATACTTGTCAAAATGGAATGTGTTTGGGTTCACTCATTGCATTAACACTAGATCAGTCTTCATATGTATATCTGTACAGTAATTGGATGCGTCCGCCTTACGCTATGTTTCTCAATTTGAAAGAACCGGTAATTTGTGCTGCATAATTTTTAATTGGGTTTCACTAAGTGTTGGTTATCTCTATTGTAGTTAAACTACTGCTGTAGATCTGTTTGTTTGAGTACTCTCAATATTTTTTGTTTAGGATTCAATTTATTAATTTTATGAACTGACGTGCACTAAACTCAGTCGTGATTCGCCTGAAGTTCTACGTATGACACATTCTGGTAGCTCTGCACAAGGGGAAAGTGAACCAACGAATCAGTGATGCTATACCGAGTTGTATGGAAAGCAATTGTTGTTAACTGCAGATATAATCGCATAATTAAAAAAGAGTGAATCATTTTTCTGATTATTTCGTATTCTGAAAAACACTTTTAGAGTTTTATGTGCACAAAATGCGGAAAAATTAAAACCGTATTGCTCTGAGACACGCAAAAATGAAATCTTCAGTGTTTGAATTTTTTGCTTATATCTCTACATTTTTTAATCATTATTTGCTGAACTTTGAAACGCTAGACGCACGGAATCTCCCTTCTGAAAAAAATATTTCAAAAGTATTGAAAATGTATATTTACATTGATGTTTACAGTCAGAAAGCCTGGAAACTTGATTAACTTGGGTTTCCAAATTTTTCGTGGAGTAATCTCCTCATCAAAGTGGAAATTACTCCCATTTAGTTGTTAACGTTTTATTTCCATAGAAGCTTGACGAAATCAGAAGGTTTATTTAACGAATGAGGGTGTGCTCGTTACTTATGGGTGTGCTAGTATGAACCTTATCGAAAATGACGGCGGGTGAAGGAAAGAACCGCACCGGTGTAATATAATATAATTTGCTGTTGTTGCAAAGTTTATGAATTTACACCGGCATTACAACTGCCTCTCGCCAGTCGTGGAAAACCAAACCAGGAAGGTTTGGCAGCGCAGGACCAAGGCTGGGCGGGCCCACCGACACACGCGAGTAGGAAGGTCCAGATCGGGCTGTGAACAAATATTTTGGTCAAACGAGGTCTCAAGGAAGCGGATAAGTGTGAGCTGAAAAGCTAAGCTTATTATTCAAGTATAGTTTAACATTTCGAGTGATAATAATGAAGATGTTTTTCAATAAGCAATTTTTTATACATAACGTAATTTAGTAGAAGAGCGATATTTTGTCATACATGATTTAATTGACTAGCAATACTTCAGCAATACATAATTTAATAGACTAGCAATATTTTAGCAGTACTCATGTCTAGAGATTAGCAATAATCTAGCAAATTTCACCAGTGCTTGCATTTAAAGATTTGCAATAATCTTGTAATATTTTAGCAGTCCTTGCATTTAAAGATTAGCAATTAGTTCTCCTAGTTCAATCCCTTCTCTCTATTAGAGATCCGAAGCCCCGCAACTATCAACACTGAATTTATAGTAGGGATGGAGTGGTGAACCGACATTCTTTAAGATGAAGGATTCGCTACGAAGGGTCGACCGAACACAGCGCTAAGTGTCACTGCGACCCACCTCGTAAGCGAACTAGTTCTGAAGTCCCCGCTGCGATGGTCTGCCAGAAGTCCACGGGTGTGCCATCGGTGCGATGTCAACGTAGGTTGTCGAGGCGGCCAACAGCTCAGGATAGCTCCAGGGGCCTGCAGCAGAGCAACCCACACGACACGGAAGCACCGCATCACCGAGCGGCACCCCATCGCAGAACGCTAAAACAGTCGCTGCGCCCACCGCTGCCGCCAGCACAAGGAGCTCACTTCTCACTCCGCCATAGTAACACTAAAATGGCTAGGAAAATGTAGAGAAAGATTCATGAAATTTAGAAGACGCAGATGATGTAAAGTTTGATGATGAGGTGCTGAAGGTTGGGCGTGAACTGTTGCGTTCCGAGCGGAGAGGCTGAAAGTCTATTTCATAGAGTGCGAACGACAGAAGGTCAGGCCGCAAATGACAACAACACTGAATTGGTTTGACCCTTGTAGTATAAATTTATTGAATAGTGGTTATTTTGTCCATGGGCTGACTCAAACTCGACATCATTGAGATATCCAACTCAAGTTGTATGGGAAAGGTGCGGTGTGTTACGCCTTGTTGGTTGGGCCTGGCGACCAAACCAACTGATGCTTCTCCCCTACACCATCTGGCATCACAAGGGAAAACGTCAGCTTAAAAGTAAATCTCAACTTAATTAAAGCAATGATCTTGCCTAATTTGACATGAATGAAACTCAGCTCTGTAGAGTCGCATACAACTTCAATATTGTATCACGTTGACACATTCGATGACAGAACAAATATCAGAATTTCCTGATATTTTTGACGCGCTTTTTACACTCAAACTTGAGATTCTGGTCAACAAACGTTGCCCATTCATTGTTCTGTCCTCTATTTTCTTATTGTTTTCTTAATTTATCCGACGATTACGTTACCTGACATGAAAGAGTGATCGTTCATTTAATTATTTCTCAATTGCTGTAGAGCCGACAACATTGTGAAAAGGTGATAGAACTGGCGTATTTCGTCCCCCCCATGCATGAACACCAACACCGCGAACGGTAGGCACAAATTGCTTAGGTGAGGTCAAACCGATCTCTGCATCAAAAATTGCCTTCGTCAGTCAAGTTAAGTACTGTTGGAATCTCTTTTTTTCTCACAATGGATCTGCGCTAACTACAAGAGACTCATGAGAAACTTTCTGAGCAAACCTTCACAACAAATCTGATATTATTTGCTAAATCTGGCTGAGATACTCCACTTGGTTTCTTGGTATCACAGCGCAAGGTTAGATAGCCTCGAGTGACTCTAAGGTTGTAAACGAAATTCATCTATCTGATATATTCATGGCATACTTGTGCTGTCTTCTCAGCTTTAAAAATGGTTCGAATTAAATTCGCAAAAATTGATTCCAAAGATTCTATGTATGGGTTAGATTGAAAATTTATCGACATGTTAGTCTCGGTGGTTTTATTTTTCAATTCTGACTGATTTTTCATGAGAAAAATGAAAGAAGGGCTTCATAATTCATAGCTCTATGGTAACGTTTCTGAAGCATTATTGCGTTGAATCCTAGTACATAGTAAGGTGAAAAGTTGCAAAAGATGATTATCATTCACGCCGATATTTTACGCATCTAAAACTGCTATGCTTCTCGCAGAAAATCACACTCAAAACCTCACGAAAGTGGCAACAAAGTTCTGACCAAAGGAATAAAAAATGTCGAAGAAAAGAAGTATTTCGCTGGTAAGTTTTCGACTAAGTTCAAATTAGAGACGAAATGACGTGCACTGAAATCGACTTACGGGGTTCTTTTTCTCATTTCTTCTAGGAATACGGAGTGGTTCTTACTGCCGAAAACAAATAAATATGTGTTTTGTATAAATTATTTCATCATTGTCATTATTCCTAAACTTTTTTCGCTCACCTATGTAATGTAAAAATTAACTCGTTTCATAATAAAGATGTATTTGAACGGCGTAGCTAATATCGTGCTTGATGTTTATTACAACGTATAGTGTGTTGCGTCGAAAAAATACATGCAGTGGAACGTTATTCCTATTGTTATTCCTATTGGCTCATTTAAACTACGCTCTTTTCCTAAAAATGTAGCATAAACAAGGAGGAACGCAAGACTGCAAAAAAGAATGAATTTACAATTATTGCAAGGCTAAGCAAAATTGAACAATTGTTTTACATGACTTGATTTCGTGTGTATACGTAACATTCGTAAATTCGGAGGTATTTCCGATTTGAAAAAGGTAGATTAGTAACTTATCGGTGTAATGAAAATGTACGGAAAACGAAATTTCTGAGAGCTGATAAGATAACTAGTTTTCAAATGTGTTGCAGGCAGCATGTGTTACTTGAATGCTGAAAATATTTATTGGGATGTTCTGGTAAAATTTACAATAGTTATTGATGTCGGACACTGGCTTGTGAAGTGCTTGAACGTCCCACAACTTTGCCCTCAACATCATCTGAAGCAATTTAAAGAAATTGGGTGCAAATTAATTCCCCATTTTGCCCTTCACCCAACTTAAAATATTGTTTTGCTCGTAGCTATTTTGTGCGCTCATTAACTTCGCGAAACGAATAACACTGGTGCCAAATTTTGAAATTTCAGAGTTTCAATGTATTTTCTCTTCAGTTGCACGTCACTGATGTTATATATTTGAAGCACAATATAATTAAATAAAATCATGTATGAGAACTTATTGGTTCCCAATGCTTAAAACTGAACTCGAAATGTAAGACAGATTGTACTATTAAGGTGTGATGAGTGGGAATTGAAATTTTTGTATATAATAATTGAATTAAGCATAATTGCATTCTTAAGCTAAGAATATCACCTAATTTTTATCATGCAATCCTAGTCACCGAATTTATGTCATGCAATCAATCCTAGCAAAGAAAAACTGTTGGACAGTGACACAGTAAACGCCTAACTCCATGTTGTTGTAAGTGTTCTAAAACGATTTATTCATTAATTTGAAAGGGAGAAAGGAAATTCATCAAATGAATGAAGAAAAAGTCGACAAAATAATCTGTTGTTTGCCAGGAAAAGTCGAGACTCGGCTGAGTAGGACAGGAAAGGTGTACGCTGGTTCAATTAGTTAAGTTCAACACGATGGGAGAGTTGGGAGACTAGATCTTCGATCATGATGCGATAGAGATTGCATTGCATCGTCTTGCATTGTAGTGTTTCAAGGATATTTTTGTCATGATTAGTTTGTATCTACTGCCATTTTCAATTACAGAATCTAGTCCCTTTACGATCTGGAAGTTCACTGTGACCAAGTTTACTACTCAATAATATTTGAAATTTTTGATGTTTCTTAACATCAATACGCACATTCCCAGAGTTAAAATTATCTGCAGTTGAATAGTCTGGCACAAGGAACCATTTAAGGACTTGGGTTCGTCGCCATTAATTCCGGATTTGAACAGCATTAAAGAATTATGAGATCAACTTGGGAGGAACCTGCGTGCCCCATTGCCGCTTTTTTTAAGATAGAACATTTTTGAGAGCGAGATCACTTCAGTTGTTGCGTAAATTACAACTACAGATGACCCCGAAACTTGTTGAATGAATGCCGATGGGGATGCATGTTCGAATTTGATCAAATTTTTAACCAATCTTAGTTAAAAACTCACCCCCGTTTTCCCGTCAGCAAGCAGCAGTAAATGACTAGAACAAGGTGCTCTAAGCAGAAGCTCACGACTTACGGTCGCTCTCGACCATGGTCTCCCGTATTCCAGTTAGCATGAATTCACCCGAGGTCTATGTGGAGCTGCTGAAGGAAGTACGCAGCCGCAGAAGGCGGTAGTCGGCAAAGTGTTCCACAGGTATTTGAAGATTATTCTTCGACCGTTTTTGTGGTGAATAAAAACGGCTGCTTTTGTGATCAAAATTAGGCTAATGTCTTGCCTTTCGCGGCGCGTAAATGTACAAATACGGTTCTGAATTTTAACTAGATTGATCATTATCAAATTCTTGAACCCTGCGAGTGTTTTGAGAGAGTGGTTTAGATGGCATGTAACAAGATGTCATAGTTTCAGACAACGAATAAAATACGCTGCACTGTGCTCAAACGAATTTTGCCCACAGGCGTCGTCCGAAGGTTGTGACAATCATGGATTTGATGAGGAGAATGAGGTAAGTTGTGCATGAAAATCTCATCAAAAATCGGTGTGACCAGACGATCCCTGATCATTTATAGTATAGACCATAATAAATATAAGGAGTGAAAACACAACAGCACTTAATATTTTATAACTTCAACATTGTTCGATAAAGAACTAGGAACAAATTTCAAGAAATGTAGATAAACTCAATATCTGTATACTAGATGCATAGTTACACGGTTTTCAACAATTTTGAGACAGTATATCAGTTAGGAAAATGAATTGGTGAATCGTCCCATGACCATAAAGTAGGAAAGAATTAAAAAAGTACTTTATTAGCCTGCAAATATTTTGCAACACTATACAAACTTCTTCAGAGTTATAGACAATATTAATAAACTAGCAGGACTCGTGGAAATTCCACGGACAGTGCCATTGTTCCGCTAGGTGGATTCGCTCCTCATTTCCTTACCAATTCCAACAAAACCTTTTCTAACCTAACCCATCACAACATATTCTAACCTATCTTATCCTAACCGAACCGTTCCTGAAAATGTGCTCAAACATAAAAAACCGTGGACCCATCACAAAATTCCGTCAACATTATATAATCTATAATAACCAAACGTATCTTAACCTATCCTATTCTTACCTTACCTATCCTAACCTAACATATCTTAATCTATCCTATCCTAACCTATCTTAACCTATCTTAACCAATGTCGTCAGTCAGCTAAGGTGGACTTTTGAAAAAATCCGGCAACATAACCTCACCAATCCTAACAGAACATATTCTACCATAACCTACCCTTACCTAACACATTCTAACCAATCCTACCCTAACCTATAATTACCGAACCGATCCTGATAATATGTCAAAAATAAAAAAGCGTGGACGCGTGAAATAATTCCATCAACATTATCTAGCTTACGCTAACCTAATCTATCCTAACCAAACTTATCATAACCTTACCTATCCAAATCTACCCTAACCAAACCGATCCTGATAATATGTCAATCATAAAAAACCGTGGTTACGGGAAAAAGTCGGTCTACGTTGCATAACCTATCGTAACCTAACATGTCTTTAACCTATCCTAACCTAACATATCTTAACCTATCCTAACCTAACTTAACCAATGTCATTGCTAAACTAGGTGGACTCGTATAAAAATTCGGTCAAAATTACCTAACAAATTCTAACAAAATATATTCTAATCTTACTTACCCTAACCTAACCTATAATAACTTATCGTTTCCTAACCGAAGCTATCCTGATAATATGTCAAACATAAAACAATCATGGACCCGTGAAAAAATTTCATCAACATTATCTAACACATGGTATCCTAACCCTTTGCTGCTCCTCGTTCATATTCTGCCTTCTTTGCCGAAATAAATTTCTCTGATGCTCTAGGTTCTGCGCCCGCTGTTCCTCATCCATATTTTGCCTTCTTTGCTGGGATAAATTCCTTTGCTGCTCGCGATACTGTGATTGTTGCTCTTCGTTCATATTTTGCCTTGTTTACTGAAATAAATTTCTCTAACGCTCAAAGTATCAAAATTGCTGCTCCTCGTCCATGTTTTCACACATGATTTGCTTTCTTCGACTGTCTCGCTGAAGGTTCTCTTCCATGTTGTGTATCGTTCATTGCAGCTCGCCTCACTTGCTGACGTTGCCTGTCCGTTTCAAGGATTTTCTGCCGTTGTTCGTTCCTTATTCGTTGCCGGTAAAGTCTCATTCTGTCGCGAGCAACTTCCAATTTTCGCTCCATTGCGTGGTTCTAAGGCTATAATCGGCGCAATTATCAGTTAAACATGAAGAAAGGTACGGTTCTTTGATTATGTTTCTAAACAATTATGAGAAGTTGATGTAAAAGGCCAAACATATCAATGCAAGTAAAGGCGATTGATGGAAAATTTGGCTTAGTCCCTGTTCGGGCGTCAATTGATGGATAATTGTGGGTTGGCCTTGTTCGAATGCCACCCTTTGATAATGTCCCTGTCTTAGGGATCCCTGAGGGTCGTCAGTTGATCGATAAAAGGCCGTATTTTCTCAGGCTAGTTATTCCATTGGAATCTTCCTGGTATTTCAGCGATAGAAGAGAAGTCAGTTTTGCTGACTGACATTTATTAAGTCGAGGTTCGTCAACAGTTTTTCTGTTGCTGCCTTTTGATAATGGGATAATCTTAGGGATACCGGAGGGTAATCAGTTGATCGACACGAAGCCGAATTTTCTCAGGCTGGTTATTCCATTGGGATCTTCCTGGTATTTCAGTGATAGATGAGAAGCCAGTTTGATGACTGATATTTAAGTCGAGGTTCGTCAACAGTTTTTCTGTCGCTGCGATAAATTCCCAATAATTTCCACAATTTCAGATGGCTGCGTGGTGAAGTAGCAAAACTTGCAATAGTAGTCAAGCGAAAAAGCAATTGAGCCAACAAGCTAACGAAATTTTGAAATCCGTGACAGAAGTACGTTTTGCAAGTGTCAGTGTCTTTGGGCGAGCTCAGTTTATTCGAGAGAAGAATTATTTTCCCTCGGTCGTACAGAGGCACCAGTCGATCCATCCTGGCGATGGCCTAACAGCGATCTTTTAATGTAACACTCAGCTTTCGGTATTCATGATACCGCAAACTCGGATGAGAGCGTAACGGACGGACTAAGTAACTAAGGGGGGAACAAGCAAAATATTATATAGATTGTTGGAACGATTATAAAGTAAAATGGTTACGTCAATACGTTAAACTCTGTCGTTTGAAGAAAAGGACAACATTTTGTTTAATTATATGAAAAAAGTTAAGTACAGAAATCGCTAGTTATGTACGTAAGCCTGAAAGTTTCGTTCATCTTGTGATAGGCAATTTTAAACATCCAAAACCCTACTTATGAAATAAAAAACTGGATGAACCTCCAAAAAACTCTGCAGGAAACAATTTTTACGACACTGTCATAATGGTTAAAATGAACCGTTCAGCGACAGTGTCGTTTATTTTTCGTAAGTCCTGTGAAGAGACCTGATATATGATATATTATTTCGAGTAAAACAGTTTCCCAGGTTACAAAATGTACGATTGCATACTTATGTGCCGGCCGGCCTTGATCGATTTCGGACAGGTGCACAATGTGAGTCGGACTGGTGCACAATGAGATAGAGTTCACTTCAGGGTTGACTCGAAATCGATGCAGCAAAAAAATAGTTAAGTTTGGAGGGGGAAAGTGATTGAATGAGGAATGATTTCTTCAGTAGGAGTAGGCCCGTTATCTGTGTACACAAATGAAATAATACAGAAGTTTATAAACAGCTTCTTTAGTGAAATGTTGAGCCGGAATTGCACCTTAGTCCTCGTCAACCCGACCTCGTCATGCAAGACAAAGCACCTTGCTATAAGCCTAAGAAAGTTATGGCCTTCCTTGAATAGAAACGATGGACTTTGATGGACAGGCCAGCTTAGAGTGCTGACCTGAACCTTATCGAAAATATTTGGATGATCATAGGTGAATGGGTTCAGAAAAGAAGTCATATCAAATGAAAAACAGGATTATTTGTGCGATTTGCAGATGGTGGAATGGGAGGGCATAACTGCCAAGTTTTGCAAAAAACTGATAATGTCATGCACTTGATATTGCATTGAAGTAATAGAAAATGTAGGGATTTCATTTCCAGATTTTGTACTGCATTTTGTAATGAGTAATGCAATTATTTTCATAGGGTTCCTTAACACGTTGCCCACGTATATTGGGCCACATGTGTAGCAATCAGTAAATTGCCCATTTACGTGCCGGTATAAATGCTCGCCATCTTATTTGTTTCGCGACATTTTTATAAATAATTATTTTCAAACGAGAGGAAATGTTATCATGCAATTCAATTTTTCAAATTCATTAGGAAGAATTAAACTTTATTCAAACTGGAAAATCGATTTCCTAGTTCTGCTACTTACAACCTAACCAAACCAACCGTCAACAACCGTGGAAACCCGGAGAACATGTTAACTTTTGGTACAGGTAATTCTCCATTTTTTTCAAAACAGAAATTGTTGTTTCAGAATCGTGGTAAACCGCGTAACTCTGTGGATACAACTATGTAACTATGAGCATACATAGGTATTGAGTTTAGCTATATTTCTAAAAATGTTCTCAAAATACATTTAATAATATTTGAGTAATAAACTATTGAGTGTTTTTAGTGTTCCCAGTCTCTCTTTTATTGCTGCTACTGTAGTTGTATCTGAGAATTACATTTTGAGTCTTTTATTCTGTAGAAAAATCCTATATGTTCCGCCATTTTTGCTTACTCTATTTCTCTCTATTACATGATTTTTCATTTTTTGTTCAGAATATTCCATTACTTTCATCCATTTACTCTTCTACGTTCCTCTCTCAACGTTTTATTCTGCTCCCCCAATCTAGGTTCCTAGCAGGCAGACAGAAACAATACAATCAAAATCAAAAAATCCCACAGAAATGATACAATTACCTCGGCACAACACCGTAAACATATCGCGCTTGTCGAGTGCTCAGAGCTGCAGGGTATTCTGGAAAGAGGAAACCTGGTGCTTCTTAATTGGTTGCCTCGTCTCACTGCACTGGTTACAGATTTTACGCGCGTGCGGGAGTTGAGGATTTCATAAAACTTTTAGGCCAAATGTTTTATAATTTACTCGTGCGTTATAAATGAACTGGGATAGTCTTAAAAATATCAGGAAGCCTGAAAAATATGTTTAAGATGAATGCAAATCGATTTCTTCTCAACGAATAGCGGGTATCCATACACTTTACCGCAAAGTGTGTCCTTAAAAACGAAGCAGCTCATCTCATTTATCAATCGAATTTCCCTACTTAATCAAAAGTTTTCTGAAATTTTAGTCGTCTTGCCCATTACAATAAATGGTTCCACACATACCGTATAACCTCTATTATTTACTATTTTACATTCGCGAACTGCGCCAACAATTAGGTTTTTATTCACTTCTTCGAATGCACCAAGTTTAAAAAACTTTTAGCCGTTACTTTTTCGTGTAAATAATTCCAGATTCGTTTGGCGTTGATTAGAATTCTGTGCCACAATTCCATCAGACCTAGCTGTGATTTAGATTTGTCTTCTTTTTACCTAAGCACAAAAGTCAGTGCTTAAAGAGCTCATTTTTTATCGTCCAAAACGTGTGGCTGTCGGTGCAGATACCCAATACCGTACACGTTTCCCCTTGATGCGCATTTACATTGTATCCAAGTTATTACGGGCAACTAAAACCGTATCTCGTTCGCATCTTACGTCGTAACGTTAACTCATTTTCATCATTGTGAGAAGATTTAGCATTTCCCAATCAGTGTACCCTGCTTATGTCTGTGTCACTGTTGTAAAAGTGAAAGAATTTTGCCGTATATTGAACATCTTCCCTAGGTTAGTGTTAATGTCAGTTTCATTACAAAGACAGTCAACTCACGTGGGAATGTACTGAGCAACTTTTCCAATTGTGTTTGATTGGCAATAAAAAATTATTCCTATTCATGTTTGGATCTCACAGGTAAGTATTTGGAAATGAGTCGTTATACCTTTCATTCAAAATTGCTCTTTTTTTCCCCTCTAAAACTCCCTCCTCTCCAACCTGTTCACTATTCCTAAAATAATCGTATCCGTGTAATTTATCTGGAAACTCAGGAAAACAAAAACAAACTCTATGTCTTTATGTGTGCTCAACTTTCATTAACAAATAACACTCGTCTTAATTCTTTTATCGTACTTCACCGATTCATAATTTACATTTTATTTTTTTTGCATGCTTCAAATTTTTTTAGAATCAAAGTCTCCTCAAACAGGGTTGGTATTCTTGCGCTGTCCTTATTTCTAGTTCTCTCAAGCATCCCCGGATACTTAGACTTATATTCCACGAAGATAGTACTTTCAATTCGGCATAACTTCTACCTCATTCAGAACTCATTCCTTTTACCTTTCTCATTTGGAAACCCATACCTTTAACTTTGTTCTTTTTTACATTATGCTTCCGTAAGACATGTATTTTTCCATATTTTACTTTTTCGCAATCCCTACCTCTTATTAGGCTGATATCCTGTTTTATGCGTCCACAAACACTTCAGACAATTTATGATGGTAGGCATAAACGTTATAACGATCTATTTTTAATTTATAGCTCATGCTTCAAAATACACCTTCCACTTATACACAAAGTTTAATTCTAATAGAATATACATGTACTTTAAACATCACAGACATCATTCTTGTGTACATGAGCTAATATTTGGAAGAATTCTTCGTACAGTCTCTTATTTTCAGTCAAGTAAATTCCTTTGTTTTCTACTCTGGGCTGGTATTATATCATGACCAATCACATTTCAAAAATTACACACGTGAGTCTTTTTGAATTTTAGCTGGTATCTCCACTGTTACAACTCGTTATCGGGCTAACGTTTTAGCATCTATGCGCGAAAATCGGGGTTAACCGTCAACAGTCGTGACCCAGAGTCAGCCAAGATGCCTCTGCTTCAAAAAATCACCTTCCGACAGCACGCGTAATTCACTCGTTATATCATCTACGTTCACCTTTGATTAATATTGACCAATTAATACTTTTTTTATTTACTTGATAACTTCTTAGGATCATTTTACTGTGCAATTATTATTAAAATTACGTGTTTTGACCACAACAAAATCAAGAAAGAAAAGAAAAAATAAAAGAAAACGAAGAAGAAAACAATTTGAATGTTTCGTATTCGAGACTTGACCTATTAATTTGCAATTTTTCATTCTGCGTTCATTGTTTTGCATCATTGTCTATGCCCTTCAATTGGTGACCAGACCTTTTCCCATTGTTCTATTTCGTCTTAGGTTCAACACTTTCATTTTTGACTGTCGTTATTGTCATTTGTATCAATGAAAAATTTCGTTGAAGAGTGAAAAAGTAATAACTGAAAGTACGGAGGCTTCATTCCACACTTTTTTTCACTTCACTTTTATATAACATTTTTACTCAGTTTCCCCTGTTTCGCCACCACAATTTATTTTGCATGCACACTCCTGTCTACGACAGAATAGAAGTTCATCCTCTGACTCAGACACCACGCAAAATGATCAAAAAAGCGTTGCGATCTCGAGTGGCCCAGAGGAAGAAGACGAAAGAGACAAGTGGGATAACCCGATCGAGTTTCTGCTGTCCTGCATCGCCATGTCGGTGGGCTTAGGCAACTTCTGGCGCTTCCCCACCACCGCCTACGAGAACGGGGGAGGTGCTTTCCTCATCCCCTATCTCCTCGTGCTTTTCTTCATCGGTCGGGTGAGGCATATTTTTTTGAGCTTTGCGTTTTCAATGAAATCAAAATGTAAACTAGTCCAGCAAGCATATTTAATTGAACATTGTAGGTATTTGTTATCTAAAACGTGATAAGTATACGGTAACTAAGCGAGGTGAGTGATACTTTTTTTTTTTGAGTTCGGAGTTCGCAAGTTAAAAAAGTGGTACTAATCTGAATTAACAAAAAGCCATGGTAGATGTATCTTTTGTGAAATATTTACTTATCTTAAAATAGGTTCGGTTAATGAATTTCAATATTGCGTCAATCTAACCTCTGAACACTTTTCCTTCTATATCAACACTCCAACTTTACCGTAAGGATAAGAACGCTACTAGAGAATGACAGGAGAGCGTTTTTCCAGGTCTCTCCATCGAGTTTAGTATCAACGCAAGCACGTCTATCTTCAGCACTTGAGAAGGAGCTTTGAGTTAACCATTTACGGTCGTAAATTAGTATGAGATTAACCCAGACGGTTCTGTTTCATCACAGTTGGTGTTGTTTCATGTCTCTGAGCGAGCCGTTATGTTTGACCGAGGATACACAGTATAATGACAGCCATGGTTACGTAAGGCATTATCAACTGCATAGTTATGGTAAAACCGAGTAATCGTGGTCTGAAAAGTGCGTTAAGTTCATCACTCTTCGTGTTTCAGTTAACATATGAGAGTTAGAGAAATTGGAAACTTCTTCTTGACGCATTCTATTCCTTCTATAAATCTGTTTCACATTTAAAATCTGAGTAAGCGCAGCAATGCAGTTGGAAATACAAAGTAAACCAGAGCGAAAAAGAAACGCTGCTCAATGTCTCGGCGCTCTGTGCTCGCTTTTGAAAATAACAGGTTAGGAGTTGTTTTACCTTACTCAATTCAATAACAAAGAACTACAAAATATGGGAATGACCAACATGGGAATTTGCACCCAAAAGGCTGGTTCATAATAATGATTTGTTGTACTCACAGGGTTAACATGAATTTCCTTTGCTAACACTCCTCGGTCATTTTATTTTCTTCACGTTTCTTTCTTGTATGTTTCAAATCCGCTGATCCCGTTCACATTGAGAGAGAATTGCTCACTTGCTTTACCGATTGACAAATACTCAATAAAACATGGTACAAAAGTTAGTAGCGCTAACAAATGCATAATCTTCTGACAGGATAATTCAAGGAGTGCTCAAATTGATGAAATATGCAGCTTCAAACTCAATGCCAAATTAGAAAATAACTCCCCACTTCTCAACGAAAAAAATCAAGCAATGCTAAACTGATAAAGAATATTCATCAAACTAGGCTTGACGTAATCATGACATCGAAGAATAATTGCTAACAATATTATGCTCTGAGCCAACGGTATTTTTGAGGTACAATATTCACTTTCCTAAGGCGAATTTGACGTGGGAATCAGACCAAACGCTGGTAACATATTTTCCCCCACGTCGTTCCATTTAACGCAATATCGCTGTGCGTACTCTTAATTTCTTATTCATTTCAGTTCTTTTTTAATCAACACTTGGCGTACGCGTGGTGTGTCACTCCATCCTGAATGCGGAGCAATCGTGAATTGTTATGGTATGTGAGCCCCCATCCGGTGCGCTCGTGGCACCACTTGAAAATTTCCCCTAATGTATAAGGATGCATTGAGTGTTTCAATCCCTCTGTTTTCTCGTAAAATCATAAGCTGAGCAAAATTCGAATTTATGTCACTCCTAATATTTGACTAAAAACGAGTGAGATGAAAAGAGAACCAATGTTAAAGTATACATTGTTTATTGCAAACGTTTTAGATTATTCGAATACATATTCTTACAGCTGGAACATGAAAGATAAAGTCAAACTTACACCATGCAGGAAAGATAATAACCTACATAAGCATACATCTGTGATCCTAGATCCTAACCCTCTTTCAAGCACACGTAGAACTGACACTTACGCTCACTAGCTTAATTAGACAAACACGCTCAAACTTATACAACCACATAATAACTGATTGAAATTTCTTCTCAAACACAGGCGCGCACACACAAAATGTGACAGTAGGTTGAAGCGATGTGCCGTTTGACTGCACGTTAATCTTTTTTTGAGTTACGCTTAAAAGTGGACATGAAAAAAAACTCTAAAATTCGAAGATCTTGTTCATTGCAGTACAGAAAGCAGAGAAGTTAGTTTTCTTGAAATGATGATTGAAATATCGACTGTGATAGTGAACGAATATATCTGTTGCTCTCTCCAGGTCGAATTCCTGCTGTGTAAATTCATGATATGAACGTGTTTTGTCTCATTTTTCTTACCTTAATGTACAACTTAAAACATGTTCTTGTTTGAGCAGCCACTGTATTTCATGGAGCTAAGTCTGGGTCAGTTCACTTCACAGAGCATGGTCGAGTTCTGGAATTGTGTGCCAGCTCTCAAAGGTGAGTCGTCCACTAGATGACTAGTGATATTATTAGACACTATAGATGCAGTTGTTTCCAGAATGCATTATTGCGCTAACTCTTTGCTGTATGAAGAATTCGACGTTTTTCGCTAATTTTCGGTGTAACGTAAATGTTTTTTTAAGTACGTGTTCGTACTTATAAAGTTCACAATTCAAGACTTTGAATGACTTTCGCTCTATGGTATATTTTCATTTTATGTCCCACTGTTAAGTAACATTATAGCCCTAAAATCATAGTGAAAAGTGAAGCTAGATGTTGTACTCAGAAGACATTCCCTTTTTGACGCTACGAAATGAAGCGACAATTTTCATGGTCCCATTCTGGAAGGTACGATTATTCTCATACCGATGATTACATATGGAAGTTCTGATGGTTTTTCACTTTTCTGTAGCAAATATATTATGTTATGGATAAAAGCCCAAGAAGAATCAAACTGTGACATTAATACTTTTCCTTTCATGTTCTCCAATCTTGAGGAGTGGGCTACGCTCAAGCAATAGCATCGGGCTCAGTGGTGTGTTACTACAGCTCCATCATCGCCCTCTCCATCTGGTACCTGGCGATGTCCTTCAGTTCCGTGCTGCCCTGGTCGGTCTGTGATGAAGAGTGGGCCACCATGGACACGTGTATTGAAGTCCGGCCCTCTGGCCAGGCGAACGTGACGGAAGAGAGATCTGGTAACTCTACCTTTGAAATTTCGGCCCTGCAGTATTTCAGGTTCGTGTGAAATTGTAAATTTGTTCATATAAAGTCAATTTATTTTTAACGTGAACGATGTCTTGATGCTCATGCTCTTCAATCCGTAAATGACACACATAGGACCGGCACTCTTTGAACCACGCTCATCCATGAGCCAAAGTTCACTTAATGTAACCAAACTCCAACTTCAAATTGTTTGCAGAGACTTCCTCCTGCAGGAGCCTGAAAATCTGGACAATGGCCCAGGATCGCCGGACTGGCGCCTCACACTCTGCCTCCTGGCCAGCTGGATAATCGTAGGGGCATGCATCATCAGAGGCGTCAAGTCATCTGGCAAAGTGAGTGATTGTGTGATCGTAAGTTTGCTAAACGCCGCACGAGTGCCTCACACCCTTACGAGTATTTCGCTTCGTTTTTATCTCATGCTATTTAATTAAACCCTCACATGTTTTAATTTATGAATTTTTCACGGCAATTGTGCGACACTGACATGAATGATGAAGTTTTCATAAATATTCGATGAAATTTTTATCGTTGTCTTCATCCTAATGAAGTGCGAGTGTGAGAGAAAGGCATTAGTATATATGTAAAAACACTCTACATCAAAAGAAACCAAAAATATTTGAATAATTTTGATTTTATGATTATGATTTGATTTGGTTTTTCTTCTTGTTTCACAGATGATAATGATCTAGGAAGTCAAAACGTTGAAAAATATTTTTCCTCATTGACTTCCCTCAATACGATAATGATTTCCTTACGGACGTGTTCCTTTATACTTTTGTTTGTTATTCGGAGCTGCAACACTGCAACAAACTATAACGTCAAAACATTTTTATATTATAAACCGCATGTGAGCGGACGGATGGCTTCACATATGTACAAACAGGGTGTCTCAGAACAAAATGTACAAAATTGCACACCAAGTAAATAATGGTCAAACATATACTTGTTTCGTCTTCCAAATTTTCCGAAAAAAATTCGGGCTTATGAGATATTAGCTGTTTATTGTTTTAAAGGGTAAAATTTAGTGACACAATTACTCGGAATATTTATTTTGAATTTACGTTACAAACGGCTCTATTCTATGAGAGCTTACAATAATAAAATATAGTTTTAGTGATATTTGGTAACAATGTTGGGGACACATGAAGAGCCTTGTTTATTCTACATCCATTGAATTTGAGGAAGATCTCGTAGCCCGAATTGCAGTGGCGTAGCTGTTGATGAGATTTCTAAAATGTCAGACGTGTTTCCTAATATCCGGCAGTCGTTGAGGCTAAAATTTGAAAAGTGTATCGATATAGGTGGAACACATTTTGAACAATTTGTGTAAAGTATATTCAAGTTAAATCTGGTAAGTAATTGTGCGCTTTATTTATTTTATTATTTTAATTTATTCTTTTAAAACAATAAGCAGCTAATATGTGTGTCAAAAAAATCGAAAAATTTCATAAAAGAAAAAGTTTTTATTTCGCCATTTTCTAATGAGTGTGCAATATCGTACCTTTTGTTTGAAACACCCTGTATATATTCGTATTTTTGAAGTTACACAACAGAGAAATAAAGTTCCAAAACTGTTAATCTTGAAGCGTCAATTACATTTTGAAACGACAGTTAAATAGACCATGATTATTTCAAGAGTTAGCTGTGAACGTATCGGGCTGCTTCATCAAGTGATTCCTATCAATGAGAAATTTTTAGAACTTAGGCCTCTTCAAAGTTACAGATTGATAGAAGAATAGATTAAAATTTTAAAAGAGTATTTCAAAAATAATTGATAACCTTACCTTCTTTGCGAAAGGCAGCCTACGTGATGGCACTGTTCCCGTACGTTGGCCTCATCATCCTGCTCGTCAAAGGGCTCACTCTGCCAGGCGCCAAGGAGGGCATAATGCAGTTTATCACCCCCAAATGGGAAAAAATCGGTGATGCTAAAGTATGTTCTAAAATACACAGGAAGTGTTTACATAGTAGTTACCGCCATTTTTGGACCATTAGTGTGACGTCATTACTATCATGCTAAGTCTAGGAACTAGCAACGAGATGTAGGAAGCACTGATTCCTCCGATACTTCATATATCTCCATGTCTGTATTAGTTCCACAGTTGTCTCCCTCATCTCCATGCTTGTTCCCAGACGTTACAAAATATCAATGACTTCCCACTAGAGTCCCGAAGATTGCGGTATTTTGGAGTAGAATCCAATGATTACAAATAAATTTCTCTGGGTAATTTCTATCACAACTCCAGTGATATTACGTGCGAATGATCATAAGTAACATACATGCAGTACATGCAGCGTAAAGATAAGAAATTGCATACTTGTTGGACTCACTCAGGGTCTCTTGGATAAATTATTACAGTTTTCTTTCCTACGTCCTCGTTCGTATAACTCAAGGAGGAAGGAGCATAATACCTAGAAAGTTTAACCGTTTTTTATCAGCAGCCCAGGGAAACAAAGTTTTTATTCGACATTAGCGCGTTCAGCCATGATGACGGATTTTATCCGCTTTCGAAAGCCAGACACTGGGCTGATATCATCTGCCGTTTATAACGACTCCATCTACGGTTTCTTGGTGCCCTTCTTAAGAGCTGCAACATCTGTAACGCTGTATTTGGGTATCACACAAGCTATATTTATAAATTTTCGAACATTAAAAGTAATACAACGGGTTTACAAAAGTTTTTCCACAAAAAGAGTTTTTCCTCCAATGCTCGCCATAAAGAGCCGGGATCCGATTCCGAGCCCATGAACTTTCCACTTGGAACCTTGGCCTTCAGCCTTGAAATGATTTCTGTTAGCATCACATTGCAGCAAGATCACGAATTTGCTTTCTCGTTATCGACGAAAAAGTGGTTAAAGATGCACTCTCACTCGCAACGAAGCAGAGGGTCATGATGCAAGTTGGTTTCTTTGTGGTTATCGTGGTTTTAACGACAGTGTTCGCAGAAGCAATCCAGTGATCTTAAACGCCTGTTACAAGCCCTAGAAACTGTAAAAATCTTCTCAGAGGAAAAGAACTTGATGGTCAATACGTTGAACTTAACGACTTCAAAACTTTTTAGCACTTCTCAAAGTGAACTTATTTTATCATGTAAGCTGTCGTGATGCTGACGAGTCTCTTCTCAGACAATTTCGATAATGACATGGTTTAATTGGCTATGGCGTTTATCTTGAAGCCAGCTGGGGAAGCAAGGTTTGCAAATTTTTTTTTTTCATCGATTGTTGGCGGTTCTCATAAACATCGTAAACTATTTACCGAGCGTACCGGAGGGAGTTTGCTGTAAAAGCTGGGCTGTCTTCGGCCTGCGCGACGAACTTCACAGATAGCTGAACGTTTTAATTGTTCCATTGCGCAGTGTTTAAACAATGAACAATAATTGTTCATTACCGGTTTCATAGATATCTAAGCATAGTTGATGCACTTAATTGTCACAAATTTCTAAAAGATCAGAATTATCATTGTTTTGAATACGTATCGATTTATTTTCTGAATTATTCACAACAATTCTATGTATATGGAGGTGTGCAGTGCTTAGAGGGTGAAATTGAAGTCAATCTAGATTTCAAAATGATAACGTTCAATTTAAGTGTTTCTCCATACTTTCGCTGAACAATAACAGACTTTTATTGCAATTAGCGATTTTTAACGATCTCGTGTAGTACAAGAACAATATGAGAAGTAAAATTGAGCGAAGTAGCCATACCAGATATAACTTTCATACTCCAGTGATAAAAAATACTTCACCAATGCTTAAATTACAAGAAAATGAACGATTTAAAGAATTGCTGTGTTTAATTTTTTTAATCTGATGGTTCAGGTTAACAAACAAGCCCGACCTTGCTCTAATTTTCTGTTGTAATAAAAATATTTACAGATAACTAAATGTTCTGTACACTCGTTTAACAGAAAAAGTTATCTGCATCTCTTCAACGGCTTAAACCTGATTTGCTTCGTTTCATGGGAAATCACCGATTGATTGAAGCTAGCCTTCAACTCCACCCTTTCGATCCACCACAAATCTTGGATCACTAGAGTGATATCACAAATTCTATGAACAGGCCTGAAGATGTAAGAAGTATTGGTTCCATCTATTAGTTTTTTTTCGATGCTTGCAGAGCATGGGGTCGTAGTGATCGAATGAATATTTTTTTGCGTTACTCTTATTCTAGCGTATCACGACATTATTGAGTGGTTGTATTTCTGAAGCCATTTACAAGGAATGAAAAACGTCGCTGAGGGTTTGAATTAAGGATTTCTCTATTATTATATTTACTCTAAAATATTTTAACTTAATAAGTTAAAGTTTGCTAAGGTCCTTGTCCACTGCCCGACGTCGCTTTTGTCATCCGGCGGTGCGTTTTGAGCAGGTCTGGTACAACGCCGTAACGCAGTCCTTCTTCAGCTTGAACGTTGNCCGTGATCATGTACTCCAGCCATAACAAGTTCAAGCACAACATATACAGGTACACTAACTGGAAAATTCTGTAGAAGATGAGCAGTAAATAACACTTTCCTGGGAAAATAATAAACTTATCTTGCTCCGATAAGACATCTTGCAGTTGTACTTGAAAAAATAAATTTGCGTGTAAAATTTTCATTTTTCATGACTAACTGACGCATGATATTCATTCATTTTCTCTTAAGCCAACTCAAATATGATCTCCCTCGCACACTGCATTGCTGAAATATTAAATTTATTTTAAAATTTATCGACAAAGATTTGATAAGGATATTGTAGGAAAAATTGAATATACAACGAGTATGCAGTTTGCGGAAAGTCGCAACCGATTTTTATTTGGATTAATTATCTTGCTCTGCACCGAATCTTGAGTTCATTTGAGACATGAGTCAGAGAAAGGAGCTCAAAAATCCGTGTTATCCGTAAATTTTTCTTCGGTAATTTGCTTGAGAAAATGAAGAAAGGAATCTACTATGACCTTTGCGCGAGCACTGTTGCATTTACTCACCTAGTACTCTGCATGAGTCACATGGGAGAGCAGGTTCCGTTAGTTCACCTCAATAATTTGCTTCTTTGAAAACTGTTTCCGAATAGCAACTCACAACTCGTGGAGAACAAGTATAGCATCCATCTAAAACTCGATATTTTGTTCATCATGCAGTTTTAAAAGACATTTTCCAGTAAAAAATGTATTTTTTGGCTCATAAGGGCAGCACAAATGTCCATAGACTTTTTGAGAAATAGGACATTCACTCACTATCGGGAAATGCCTTTAATTGTAGCATGTTCACTTTTCTAACAAATACCCATCAGCACATAATTATTTTCCTGATTCAATAGTGCTGAAATTTATACATGTTATGCATGATTTCTTTGAATATACTTAAAAAATAGTGTCAATTCAATGTTGCAGAGATTCGCTCATCATCAGTCTGATGGACACGATCACGTCTCTGCTGGCAGGCTTCACTATTTTCTCCATCTTAGGCTACTTGCAGCACGTCACTAACACAGAAAACTTTGATGATATCGTCACTGGCGGGACATCCCTTGTATTCGTGGCGTATCCGACTGCTATTTCATCGTTCGAAACCGCTCCTCAGGTGATAATCATAAGGAGCTCACATTTGTAGTTCTAGAGCAAGAATTCTCATTCTTAAAACTGATAGTGCTGCGCACTGCTGTGAGTTCGTATGAAAATCAATTCAATCTCGAATTTATTTAATAATTTCATAAAATGAAGATTCTATTAATTATTAATGTTTTTAAATGTCTATGTAATTTTTTTTTGTTTACCAAATTTCAAAAATAACTACGAAACAGTATTCCATTTGTTCGCAAAGAACCTGGGTTTCTTTTTTCAAGAACGAGAGTATATATTTTTTTTATTTCCTTGTAAATCCCTCGAATTCTTCTCATGAGTTACACTGACAACAATTATGGTTGTCGGGCTAAGGACAAATAATAACAAAAAAGTAAATTTATCAGGTACAAAAACCACGTATGTAAATCCCTTTAGTGTTAAAATAAAATCCTTCTGTCAGGTATAAAAACGACTCAATTTAGCCCTATTACCAGAGCCTTGGATCGAAACGATTTCCCCTCTCGGACATTCGTCACTCATATAACAGCTGTTGCTTTCAGCATTTAATGAGTTGCTCATAAAATGACGGCCGTTTTTTATTTATTGGTCCTACTTATCTACTAAAGAGCTAATCAATTAAAGCGTTGGAGTTGTTTTTGTATTCACAGTTGATCACGTGCACCCAAACAAGTGCTGTTTATTAAATATAAATTCCTCACAGCATCAGCATACTTAACTCAATACACACTTGTTTTCATGTCATTAGTGGGACATGGAACATGGGACTTCACAGGCATCAAAAAATTTTATGAAACCGATGATACCCATTCAATCAATATACTATCTATCACTTTATTTCAGCTCTTCTCCGTGATATTTTTCCTGGTGCTGCTTACGCTTGGCATTGGCTCCGCGATGGCAATCGCCAGCACCCCCATCAGCGTCGTCCAAGATCTCAAAATCGTCACGAAGAAATTAAACCCTGCGATCGCTAAGATCCTCAAGCCAACTTTTGCCAAGAACGTTCAACCTTCAACTATCATTACCCTGGTCATGATCGTCGTCTTCTTCCTAATAGCTCTCGTCTTCATCACTCCCGTAATTATAATTTCATATTTCATCAGCCGTTTGTTCTTCGCGAGCTTCTCGTTATATTTCGAGGGTTTTTGAAATTTATATGTTAGTCTAAGTGAACAAACTAACATGAAGAGTTTTTCGCTGTTTTCATGAAATATATGCAATACTCGAATGCTTAAGCACGATCAAAACTTGAGTTTCAATATCTGAAATATTGAACGAATTGTCTCGAAAACGAAAGCGTAACTGCTCAGATCATATGTTATGATGTAGTAGACAACATTTTATGTTTTAAGGGCTTGAAAGTCGTTTAGTTTGTCAAATTTCTACAAATCAACAATTAAACATGGTCTTCCATTCACCCAAGTGAAATTCGATGCCTATAAGAATTTTTCAATAATTATTATTGCTTGACCTAAGGAACCCAAGATGAAACTTTAAATTTCTATGCATATTATTCTACCTCTATAACTATCCTATGAAATTCAAATTAGGTCAAAGATAATGTTTTCAATCTCTTAAAACGCTACTCTGCACTGATCATTGGCCTAAAATTTTTAATAATGGTCCAAGAGAGTAGCAATGAGAACCAATTTGGGGTGTAATCTATTTCGCTTTACGTCAAATTTCCTAACTTGAGCATTGTACTCCTCAGGGAGGGCAGTGGGTCCTTGATCTGGTTGACTTCTTCGGAGGTGGTTTCATCGTCTACTTCCTTGCAATCATCGAGTGTGTCGGTATCATGTGGATTTACAGTAAGTGGTTAATTGTCCAAAATTTAATGTGCGTGCTTTGACTTTATTTGACTTAGGCCCACCAGGAGTATGTAATCAGATTATATGATCCCACAGGTGCAGGCAAGAGAGCAGTTTTTTGTTATGTCTAGTACGTTCATAACGACTAAGTTTTAAAAATTGGCAGGAATGAAAGGACTAGTAAGTCAGCTGATAGCACATTTCTCTACATTTGTAGAACATTTCTCACCTAGAATGAAAAAGAGAAATGATCCCACATTCGCAGAACTAAAACACGTTGTTCAGTGTACTTGTTACTGACATATAGAGATTAAGAACGTAAAGTAGAGTAGATATTTTCTAAGTTTATTACAATACGTAAGTAAAACATTTGATTCATTGAGTTTTATGATTTACATCCAATTAATTCAAGTGAATTTCCAAAATAGTACTCTCTGGAAAATGCATCTGAAGTCAAAAAGCAACTTGGGCTTACTTCATATTACTCTCGAAACTACACTGTTATGGCATTCGAGGAGTTGCCCATGATTGGTTCAGATCATACCTAACAAATCGGAAGCAATGCGTTGTCATTTACGACGCAAAATCGGATCCACTGACAATTAGCCATGGAGTTCCACAAGGATCTGTTCTTGGGCCTCTTCTATTTCTGATTTTTATCAATGAGATTATAAAATCTACATCATTTTTCAAATTCATACTTTTTGCCGATGACAGCACGCTTTCTGCGGTCCTTTCGGACCAAAATCCCGTTATGATTGCGGAGAGTATAAATAATGAACTTTACAAGGTTTCATCGTGGCTTAAAGCTAATAAAATAAGCCTTAACATCGATAAAACAAAATTTATTACATTCTCATACAATAAAAATATATCTCTCCCACGCATTAAAATTGGCGAAGGTGAAATCGAAGAAACCAACTCATGTAAATTTCTGGGCGTCATAATAGATAAACATCTGACCTTCAAAGAGCACATCGCTCATATTAGTTCTTAGTTATCAAAACCCATCGGAATCCTAAATAACGTCAAAAATTTCCTCCCTGAATCGGCCTTAAAAATGCTCTACCGAACGCTCATTTCACCATACTTGCAATACGGAATAGAAGCATGGCACGGAACTGATAAAAATCAAGCAAATCAAATTTTTACTCTGCAAAAAAGAGCCATCAGAGTGGTAAAGATCCTAGAATATAATGCTCACACAAATGATTCATTCAAAAATTTGCAAATACTTAAACTTTCGGATCTCTACAAAATCTCCATTTGTTACTTCATTTACAAAACATTAACAAATGATGGCGACAATAGCCTAAAGCAATTATTAACTGCGCAAACTGGTCATCATGACCATTTAACCCGAAGTAGAAGTAAATTCATGCTTCCTTATTATTCAAGGGCCCTGTCGCAACACAGTCTCCTCTTCGTTGGAACTAAAACTTGGAACTCAATACCTGAGGAGATCCGTGAAAGTAATTCTTACAAAGTATTCAAAAGAAATCTTGAGTCTTACATCCTATCAGAATACTAGTCGTGTAAGATCACCAAGTCAAATCTTGCCTCCTACATGTCTGATCCTAANTATTGTACACCTAAGAATAACGTGGTGGTAGGATGCCCTAGAAGTCGCTGAACTTGTTCGGGCCCACAGGTAGCTAGCTATACGCAAATTTGACCATTGTACTAGACTTTAGAAACATTCTACCTCTGTAATACCTGTGGTAAATAAATTGATTAAATTGTTTAAAATTGTTTAAGTTCTTAGGTGTATTTGAGGTATGTAGGCAAGTTTTCAGTCCAAGTGAAAACTTGCCTACATACCTCAAATACACCTAAGAACTTGCTTTATGTTTTCAGATGAATTTTCCAGAGAGCACATTTTTTGAAATTCACTCACTTAAATTCACTCACTTATTTTTACTCACTTCCGGTATAAAGATGAAGTGTTTCGTTGTTATTCAGTTTTTGCCCTTGAATACTGATAGATTTCTTAGAATTTCCACTTAAATGGGAATTAACCTATGTCGACTTAGATTACACCCTCTCGTTTCGCCTTACGTTCTGCAGCATGACGGCAATCATTGGTGGCACTGCAAATTTTCTGTCTATGGAAATTTTCCTTCTTTCACACTTCACAGAATACGCAACGTATCGCAAGGACGTGTTTTTCATGATCAACCAGAAGTTAGGTTTCTACTGGCGCTTCTGTCTCCAATTCTTGGTACCCGTGGCGCTCACGGCTCTCTTCATCTACTTCCTTGTAAACTTCGAGATGCCAACATACAATGGAGGACTGGCCTACCCTGATGTAGCCTTAGGTGAGATGCGCGCGAGCGCGGCATAACTGTGAGGTGCACGGAAATCGTCTATTTCATAATTAAAGTAATTAAGTATATCTTTGGCCTAATCATTCACTGTAATCTTTCTATGACAAGAAGAGCATTTTTTCCCCTAGTAGAAACGAGTGTTGACATCAGTATTGCGAGGAACCAGATGGTCAATGGGGCTATATTCAGAGGATCCATATATCTGATGGACGTTAGGCCTTACGTAAACGAAGCGCATGAAGAGTAGAAAGGGTTATGATCAACTTCATTGGGTCAAGCTT
>JACJUY010003860.1:8728-22695 GCA_014220935.1 Platorchestia sp. MABIK | reverse complement strand
TTCCATACGATATCTCACTCTTTATGTACAATACATCTTCATTACAGGAGCTTTCAATTAATTCATCATATTCGCGATCATATCATATTTTTTCAAACAATTTTTTTTAACTGAATCAATTCAAACAATTTTTTAATCGATCTTGATCATTCAATATTGTGACTTCTTGATAGATCAATGAAGTTTCATTGTCAATATTTTATGGTTATTTTTTATTGTAACAAGACCACCTCCATGCGACGATAATTTGCCTGTTACGGTCGAATTGACTTCTCTTTTACGGGCGCACATGACATTTCGCTCACCCTTCTTTCTGCTCTCTGATATTGCGCGACAAACTCCCCAAAGGTTTAAAAAAAATTTTCTCGCACCAATCGTTGCTCTTCCTCTATGCGGCTTCTCTACGCAACACAAAACCTAAGTTTCTCGTATTCTGCCAGTAGATTCGTCCAATAGCACGTGTTTTCCAGACGTACCTCCACTATATGGCTAAGTTTTCTTGGCCTCCCACCACATACATGTATTGTTAGAGAGGCTTATTTCCCTTTTATTTTCCATCCACAATTCACGGTACATTTGGATGGCCAAGCCCGAAAGCTTGGGGTAGGAAACACGTACATTAGAGTTCCCTGCCTGACCTATACAATTGCTCGAGTGTGGAGGCTCGCCTTCTCTGAGACAACAAGCCATCTAGACATAATTCTATTAGTTCTCAGGCCCCCACAATTTTAACGGAAAGATCATTTAAATTGTTTGTTACAGTTTTCTCCCTTAATGCTATACTTACATTATCCTATTTGTCATAACATTCTTTACAGATTTTTCTTACACCTGTTGAAGTTTGCGTAAAGCTATTCAAATTTCTTTCACATTTGTGCTCTATTTTATGATTGGAAAAATTTACTCTATCCTCATCATTATTATTCTGGACATAATAGGGAGCCATCAAAATACCGTGTTAGCACCGATGATCTTCATTACCTTTGGTTGCTCAGAAAATTAGACCACTTTCAATTTTCATTGAAACTTCAGTTTTGCTACCAGAGAATTGAAAGTATCGTAGTTCCCAACGTTGGTATTTACTTATAGGAAAGAAAGCTATAGAAATTTGGGGTACGATACAATCAAAACATAATTTTGAAAAATTAGGAGAAAATAGTTGAGATAAAAAATGCTGAAAACGATAGAAAACATTGCACTAGTTGTATTATAACGTAAATATTTTATACATAAACTCTGCTGTGTGAACTGAGACGCTGCAGTTACATGATTTCTTCCCTCGTGTTGAGTTAATGAGATAGCATATTTTCCCATATTTGAACAGTACGTTGCCATTTCCACCGGTAGATGCTTAAATGTTACAATCTTTCGTTCCAAGAAAGTAATTACTCTGAAAGTTTATTGATATAATTCCAGAGCTACGCATCTTCTCACTCAGATAACGTGTTAAAATGTTAGCGGAAGAATAGTGCGGTAGGAGTTTTGAAGTTCATGGTTTTAATGACGATATTCTTTTATGTAGTTCTCAAGTCAGAACATTACGCTCTTCCCTAAAGGACAAGTCACAGAATTTTGAAGGGTATTTTCATTTTTTGTAGAAATCTGAGTCTCAGCAATTCAAATAAATCGCATTTAGAGAATGCCCTAAGCAGGAGCTTTGATAAAACTTTCAGTTTCAGTCACTTAAGGGGTTCTACTACCCTAAAATTCACAGCATTTACCTAATTTTTCAAATTTCCCTTTTCACATTTCTATTGCCACTAGGTTAACGAAAATGCGCACAGATAAGTAAAATTGAATTCTGAACACATTTTCTTCTATATCAATTTCCGATTTTCGCAGTACAAAAAAAGTTATTGTGCTAACATAAGAAAAATAGAAATACTTGCGCAAAAATGGTCTACCTCTAAAATTTTTTACGTAGAAGCGCGATTTCGGTCTCATTTGACATGGAAGAACTGTAGGAACCTCGTAACGAAGGACTTTTTTTGAATTTCGAATTAGAAACAATCTTATTGTTAAACTGTTACATTTGTGCAAAAATTTCTTCCCAAGAAAAATCCTAGATCAATTTTCTAGTTTCAGCTTTTGCATTTCAACTGCAACTAGGTGAACGGAAATGAATTCGGATGTGTAAAGTTGAATTTTGAACCCATTTACGTCTATGAAAATTTTCGATTTTCGCAGTAAAAAAAATTATTGTGCGAATACGAGTATGGATTTAAATTTTTACAAAACCACATTTCTTCTACAATTTTCAACGTAGAAGCATGATTTTGATCTCATTCGATGCGGTAGGACGGTGAAAACAGCGTAGCGGAGCTGAATTCTATTTGAATTTTAGATTAAATTTTTATTGTAAAACAACTAAGATTTTTTTTACACATATTGGACATGTGTAACTATAAATTATTTCATAATTCAAAATTTAAAAAAAATCCTTCGTTACGAGGTTCCTACAGTCCTTCCGTGTCGAATGAGACCAAAATTGCGCTTCTCCGTAAAAAATTGTAGAGGAAGATCATCTTTGCGCAAGTTTTTTTTTATGTTCGCACAATAACTTTTTTCATAGTGCGAAAATCGAAAACAAGTTTTAAAAAATATGTTCGGAATTCAATTTTACACATCTGTACGCATTCCCGTTAACCTAGTTGCTATAGAAATGTGAAAAAAGAAATTTGAAAAATTAGGTAAATGATGTGAATTTTAGGGTAGTAGAATCACTTAAATTGCAACATTAGTTTTGTATTCGTACTAAGGACTATAGAATAAATAACATGCACAACCGATTTCCAAAGGCTGCTTGTGGAGGCCTTTACATTTTTCATTAAATACGAGTATAGTTCGCGTATTTTTCATTAAATACGAGTATAATTTCGCAAGGTTTTGTTAAAATTTATGCTGAAATTTGCATAAATGTGTCCACATGTATGACACAGATAGTATTTCCACACAGGAATATATTTATAAATTTATTTACTAACTGCTAACGAGGTACGGATCTCATTTATTAAAAATTTTTTTTACAGCATTCTGCTGTAAGACATGGGTTTGCGTGCTATGAATATTCATCTTCAATGGCCTGTCTTCTCAGTAAGACCATGAAAAATTTATAAATTCTTTTCGAGCAAACAATAAAACGGAAATTCCAGTGTGTCTTCTCCGATCACACAAACCAGCGTCACCAACTCTTGACCACCCAAAGCACACCTGTTCAACACGTGCTTCTTTCTGCAGTATTCGGCTGGCTTCTGTTCGGGGTGTCCATGGCCATGATACCTCTGGGCTTATTCTTCACGTACAAGAAGACCGACGGCGATTCAGTCTCTTCCGTAAGTAGAAATCAGACTACTCTAGCAGCAGCACAACGCTTTATCAGTCAATGCTCAGACATCATTTTTGCTCGTGCATACTTCACAGAGTTTTCTTTAATTGAAATTTTATCTAATAAACTTAATAGTATACACACCCCTTTGTCACCTGGTTCTCATAGGATAAACGTTGTATAAAATTCTTTCTATTTTGCATGCATTATCTCTATCTCTATGTATGGGGTGGACCACAACATTTAAATTCACTGATCATGTCCTTCAAAAAGTCAATAAATATGCCACCGTCTAAAAGCTGAAAGCGGGAGATCGTGAAATCGATTCCATTGGAATTTGAGTTAGAACTTTAGCAAGTGGAATTCGGAAATGAGACACACCATATGCGGACATGATGGTAAATTTTTCCAGTTATAAAAGTTCGAACAGAACCAATATTATTTTCTATAAGTCATTTAGATCTTCATGATATTAAATACAAAAATTCTCGACCATGAGTAGCGAAGAGAACAATAAGAATTATAGGTTTTCAGGAAGCGTTGCACCTGTAATCGCATGAGAGCCTCCTAATGTCAGGAGGGAATAAAAAACTGTTGAACATAATTGCCATAAACTAGAATAATACCTCTCGACAATAATCTTTCAGATTCAGAAAAACAATGAAAGTGGATTAAAAGTTGTGATACAATTTGGTGCTTCTCCGGGAAATCGTGGATTGATGTTTTAGTTTCTGAAAAGATCCACGAGATATTTGACCAACGATTGAGACACAGGGACCTCGATAAACACGCTAGTGTGAGATGTTACGCTGATCAATAAAAGGAGCGAACTCTGACACATTTTCTGATTACTGCAGGCATAAAGGAATTCTGTTTTAGCAAACGCAGTCACCTTCTCTGGAGCAGAGAATATACCTTACTAGATGGTAACTTGAACAGATCGGTATCAGTCGATACAAAGATACACGAAATCAGCCATTACTTCACGATATGAATAAAATTATAGAAGGGAAATTATTACGACCATATTTGTTCAGTACATTTACAAACATATTTAAATTACCAGTATGTTTATTTAAACATTAAATCTTCACATGAAAGTTTGTTATGCCATTCTCAAAGAAAATTATACAAACATTGACTGTAAGCTTACTAATCCCAAAAAAATTATACAAAGAGGGTGTCGATATCGTCGTGCGGTCGACGTCGGGTTTGTGGAAAAAGGGGCTGTCTTCTGTGCAGCTATCTTTTCCGGGGCGTTTGCTTTTCCGCGCAGCTGCCCATCCTGAGGTTCCCGTTGGTACCGCCTACGCCGTAAGTAGTCCGTTCGAGCAACAGAAAAAAATTTCCGTATGTACTGAACTATAGCGGTACCGTTAGGAAGACGTACAACTGTCTATGCCGTAATTAGTCCGTTGGGCATTTCAGAATAATCCCCGATTCCTTTCTTTGCGACAACAGTATGTAGAATAGTTTGTCCTCCTAAGGCGGTTCCTCAAGCCCCTTTTAAGGCGAGGTGTCTCTACACTAAAGCCTGTATAAAAAGGAGAAAGGAAACGCTTTTTACTTTAGGATTTGAGGTCTTTATTGCTGAATCTTTTTACAATGCTTTCTCAACACACGGACACATTTTCTGCAAAAACAGTAATTTATTCCTTTTTGAAAAAATAGTGTATACAAACATGAGCTACTGCATAACACGTCAAATACACGTAAAATATTTGAGCTATTCAGCTAGATAATCAGACTAATGTTGGAACATCGAAATACAATATAAATAAAACTTGAGGGCTAACTAAAATAAATGCACAAGCGCACCATCGGTGTAGGCTCACCGAGCTAGGCGCGTGTTATTGGCTGAACACTTGAAAGAAAATAAACATTATGAGTAACTATTACAGATTGGATTCGACACCACTTGCGCTGCCTGACAAAGGGACAGTAGGTATCCCTTTGGAAGACTAGTAGAGTTTCGCATGAAACGGACACTCCTGCCAACGTCTTCAGTGAAAACTTATGAAAGTAGTCGGTGGGATAAAATAATACATAAGTATCCCAATCATTTATATAGCATGTAACATTAACAGCCTAGTATTCACGGCAAAAATATTTAAAAGAATTGTCGTGGAATGACGTGACGATTTTTTTTATTATGATGACGATGAAGTCAGCTTGGCGATATGTGATAGTGACAGCGAAGAGGAAACGTACATGCGAACCAGGATTTTACATACAAAAATTATCGAGATCATGCGATAAAGCTAGGAATGCGAAACATCTTCCAAATATATTTTTGTTATTGTACTAATAGGCGTTCTTTCATCTACTTGAGTTTTTTTATTATGCAACAAGATGAGCGATAAAAACACACAATTTCTGCATACATCAAATTAATCTTACTGAAATGCTGGTTTTAATACTGTACTTGAAATAAAGGTAACGGGATCATGCATTCACACAGGTGATAAACCAAAACTATTTTCGAGAATTAGTGATTTTAAGTGCCTCGTACTAATTCAAGGCGATTCTACTCTGTTTTTCGCAACATCATTCCTGAGACTGTCTGCCCTCTATTCCTCGCAGCGCATCAGACATAAGAAAGTTTAAAAGAGAGTCCTGACTAGAGCTCGAGTAAGCAAACAACACAGGTCCATAAAAATTTCGTTCGCTCATTCTCTTACAATATTTGTAGCAGTGATGACTATGATTTAGAGAACGCTTATGATCACAGCAGATTAACAAAAGGTGCATCACAGCCACAAAATAGAATGGTTTGAACAGAACGAAATGGGATGGAATGGATTCAAATAGAATAGAACTGAAAGAGAGGTACAGGATAGAGCAGGAAGGAACTGAACAGAGCGGATTTGTAGACAACAGGAAAAAAGAAAAGAAACACGACGGCATGGTTAAGAACAGGATGGAACGGTAAGGACCAGGACGGAACGAAAAGAAGCAAAACAAAAGCGTAGGGAACAAAACGAAAGTGAGGGGAACAAAACAGACCCAGAGGGAACAGTACGAAACGGGAGTGTCACGAAACTTGGCGCGCACTTACGCCAGCGTCGTTCGTACAGAGGAGTTGCCTAACTTCTCACAAAGAAATGCACAGGTCATCATGGCAGTTTAAAAAGAGTGATATTGAAATTAGCACATGTCCACACCAGGTCTTTGAAAATTTAGGAATTGAGGAAAAAGAAAATGATTACAAATGAAATTAAAAATTAAAAGATACACACCAGATACAATAGATGTTGATATAAGGACAGAAACAGGAATTAAAATTAAAACTAAGGTAAAAATTTAAAACGTGTCAAGGTATGTTACTGTGGAGAGAAGACTTCCTTTAGGATTCCAAGCCAGACACTTTAACTCATTAGTGAACAGACTAGGGTTTTTGAACGGTCAAATCCAAGGGTTTTATCTGAAATAAACAGAAGGAAATCAACCAGAATACAATAATGTTTACGAGCATTATTATTTACCAGATGACAAATAAATGAGAAACATATTCCTTGCAAGCAAAGAAGAATATACTCACCGCAATGGACGCCTGATGAAAACACGCCTGAACGACCATCGACCCGCTTCAAGGACGATATATATAGTTATCAGATGTATGGTCAAACGGGGAAAGAAAGAGCAGCAAGAACGATAAGAGACTTCCCTGAAAACACACAACTTACGACAAAGAACCTGCTGATAAAACTGATTGCCGTTTCTCACCGTGTTGATCTGTGTGACCTTGGCGTACACGTCGAGGACATTTATTTTCCTATCGGTTCTTTGTTGTGTGCTTTACCTGCGAAAGTCATCTTCATATTACGGTTCCCCGCACTTCCTTCTTCCATTCACATGTACTCAAACATACAGGGGTTGGACAAAATAATGAAAACACCTTGGAAATTTTACAAAATAAATTTTAATATTGTGTAGGTCTGTCTTTTAAGGCAATTACAGCCTCAATTCCCCGAGGTAATGATTCATATAAATTCTGAATTGTTTCCGAAGGAATTTTAGCCCATTCATGAGTTAAAGCCCCCTACAGTTCTTACAGGGGCTATGGCGGCAAGAATCGACTTCTTACTCGAATCTCTAAAGCCGACCATAAATGCTCAATAATGTTGAGGTCTGGGGTTTTCGCTGGCCAGATAATACGCCCAACTTCATTAGAATGTTCGTCGTGCCATTCTTTAACAATTCTAGCTGTATGGGTTGAGGCATTATCATCTTCCGTCTGAAAACAGTGCTTGAACCATAGAATGCACAGAATGAACTTGATCGCCCAAAATTCCTAAATAGTCTCGGCTGCTAATTCTTTCATGAAAGGGAATCATTGGTCCGGCAGATTTCCAAGAAATAGCACCCCAGATTATTACAGAGCCCGCACCATATTTTAAGGTTGGGAGAAGGCAGTCTGGATTAAAGGCTTCTTTCGGCTGTCTCCAAACGCACACTTGGCTGGAGATCAGAAATAAGGTAAACGACGATTCGTCAGACAAAATCACATTTTTACACTGTTCGACGGACCAAATCTGATGGTTTCTACACCACTCTAAACACTTCGAAACATTTGTCTTTGAGAGCAGAGGTTTTCTAATTGCAGCTCTGCCGTGGAATCCAGATTTGTGCAGCTCCCGATGAACAGTTTTTGTGGAAACTGGGTTCTGTAGGTGTTCATTGAGTTCTGCAGTGATTTTAGGAGCCGAAGTCTTGCAATTCTCTTTAACAATTTTATTTAGAGTCTGACGGTCTCTCTCAGACAAGTTCACCCTTTGGCCGGAACAATAATTATTGCTTTACTTAGGACGATTTTTCTTCTATTTCAAAGGCAATCATTACTTTTGAAACGCCCTTTAAAAGTTCGAGAGGTCTGCAAATTTTGATAAATAATAGCCAACGTATTTTTGAATATCTGTAGAAGACAGTCACTTTAAACAACCATTACAAATGACAAAAATTATAAAAAAACATTAAGCTATGACACGTTTTGATGGTTAAAATATGTTCAAAGCTTTTGATGCAAATATATTAGAGGTTTCTATTATTTTTCCAACAGAAGTTGCCACTGCTCACAAATGTATTATCTATTTGTTGCTTATTTAAAAATCACTCTTTGGTCGATCAGAGTCTCCTTTCCATTGCAAAATATGAGAAAACTGCTCACTTCTTATCGGACAGAAATCAAATAAATCTAAAGAACAAAGAATAATTGTCAAACTACGCTTGAAACAATCATGACATCGAAGGACTGATTGAAGAAAAACAAAATTTCGTTCACCTTAAATGAATTTAAATGTGAATTTCGCACCTAACGTGGATCAATTTTTTCCAATAACAAAGGTCCACTTCACACAATATCTTGGTCCTTATTTCTAAATTCTCATTTATTTCAGTTCTATGTACATTCGTCATCACTTCGCTTACATGTGGTGTATCACTCCATTCTAAATGCCGAACAATCTTGAATTCCCAAAGGATTTTAGCCTACACACTTCTGGAGCTCGTGGCATCGCATGAAAAATTGTGAATTCCTTCAAATGAATGTTAGTATCGAGCAGTGGTTGCCGCGTGAGGTAAAATGAGCGATAAACGATAAATGATAATTTTCGCCGAGGTCAAACCTTTTATCGTTTATCGTTTATCGCAAAGTTTTCTAAAATAATCGCTCATTCACTCACCGCAAGTCCCAAAAAATGAGGAACGATAAACGATAAATTCAAAGAGGACATTTGTAAAAATTAAAAAATATTTGCATGGCGACAATAGTCACAACAGCCCGCCTGACGTTTTCAGACCTGAAAAACCTCATATGAGAGCTACCAAGTGTGTGTGTGTGTGTGTGTGTGTGTGTATGTGTGTCTGTGTGTAGCTGGCCAATCACAGCTGCAGCGCGACAATCTCGCTGGAGTTGTCGCTGGAGCGCATGTTCAGCACTGCTGGTGACGTCCTCAGGCCCAAGCGTGCAAGCATGACCAGCGACAGGTTTGAGAAGCTGGTCTTCACCAAGGGAAACATGCAGCTCCTGGATGCTGTCTTGAGGAGGGAAGGAGAGTCTGACTCAGAGAGAGATATTATGTGGAATAGATATTGTAGGCCGTAGACTGGTTCCAGTGACAGTTATTGTTTAGTTTAATTAATTTTCACTGTGGAAAAATAGTTTGTATGCTTTTGTTATTATTTCAACTAAATAAAGGTACTTATCATTCATCGCTTTTGTTATCGCAAGTAAAAAAAAATTTATCGCTATCGTTTTACCGTTTATCGCTTACCGCAGGTTGGGTTTTGAATTTGTTTTATCGTTTATTGTTTATCGCAGTTTGGGGAAAAATTATCGTTCTATCGTTATCGCAAGTTGAAAAAAAAAGTTATCACAAACATCGGCATCTTAGGATGCTTTATTTCCAATCAAGCCTGATACATATGATCTTAAGCATTGGTTTTTCAAATGTCTTGTAACTAACACTATATATAGGACACCATGACGGTTCCCCCATGAAGCCGGTACCCATTTCCGACACCTGGGTTGAGTGGGGTATTGTGCTTGAGCTCTCCCTTATACCCAACGGGGAAAATCGCCGCGCCAGTGCCGGGATACGAACCCTCGTCTCCAACATGCAAGGCCGATCCCATAACCACTGTACCACTGCAAGCACGGCAACCACTGGTATCGAGAAGTTAAATTCCTCCTCCAGCACTTGAAATATGACGCTATGATATATTAAATGACGCTATGATATTATGATTAAATATGACGCTATGATATTATGATTAAAAAACGTGAAAACTATTTATTGCAAACAGATATTCACTTTGCTCAAAATCGCAATTCACTATAAATTTAAAAGCAAAGAAATTGCTAACAAAATTAGTCATTTTTATTCAAAAGAAAGAACAAAAAATCGAAAACGTTTCGGAGAGCAGCTCAATCATCAGTGTTCTGTAGAATACGAAGTATAATCAATCTAACGCAAGCATGAAAACACGATCGATGCCAAATTCTGGAATATACAAAAAAAGACAACCATGCATGAACTATCTGAAGGATACGAGCTAAGCATGTAGTTTAAAATTGATTTTTCCCTAAAAATACGCAAAGATTCTAAAATCCTAAGGTCAAAATCACAGAAAGAACTGTCAGTTATTTTAAAATCACCGTTAGGAATAATTGAACTACACTTCTCGGCATGGCTGCGAATTGCTGAATGAGGATGATTAGCCAAAAAGTTACCAGTACGAAAATTCTTTCCCGGGCTCATGCGCTTTTCTCTAATGTATAAAAAGAGAAGAGCGTAGTGCGCAGTGCGCATCTGCGTACGTCGGAATGACGTAGCTTAATATTTACGCAAGAGTGGCAGAGCACCGAGGAAGGATTTTCGTCTTCGTATCCATTCTTTGCTTTCACTCCTCTAACCCTGTAAAGGAAATTAAAACACGGAAAAATGCTTTTTTCCCCATTGAAATGGATTAATCCTGACACACCATATAGATCTACGCAGTTGAGAGAGAAGCTTGATCATCCATGTGGTAATAATGAGAATTTATTTTACGAATCCATTCGGGCGTCGGTGATGCGAGTAGGGAAAAGGTGAGCGTCTCTTTGATTGAAATTTAACAAGTATTTTGAATACGAGATTGGTCTTCTCACTTCTGATTTTTCATGATTAGTCACATAACTATGTAATACCTGAGCCGAACATACTCAGTATCATCAATATCATCCCACCAAAGAGTTTGGCGATTCATCGCCAGAACGGCGATAATCCTTAAAAAACACTGCATGTTAGTGTCAGAGCAGACTTTCGCGTAATGATACTCTTGGCTCTCAGTAACCATCAAAGCCTGGCCATCTACACCGGACGGTACAAACGTGTCACGACAGCGACTGAAATTTACGTGTTGTAAAGACTCACCATCCTAATTCATCACTGAGAAATCCAATCCTACGTTCAATCCCTACAAAGTTAATAAAATTCTATTCCATTAAGATTACAATGAGATTAAAATATATTCTTCAACGCCAAGAAGTAACTTTCAGTGAAGTGGAACTCTCGTAGGATCCACAAAGGAGCAGAGTAGAAGGACTGTGGGGCAGCTGGGTGTGGGTGAAGAGTAAAGGTAAGCATTCAACTGACGACGACGTATATTGGACGGGCTAAAGGTGGGCCGTTCTTCGTATTGCATTATGAACGTGAAAGGTCATTAGGTAGACATTACAAAATTGCACAAATTCCGAATTGTTTTGATGAGAAGACATACATATTTTGCGAGATGGCGATTTTGATTCTATTCAAGGTATGATAGGAATTACACTGACCAGATGCAGTTCTCCCTCGTAGCGTCGTAATTGTTCGCAAATGTGAAATAGATGGTTGTGTGAAACACAGCAGAGAGAACAGGTGGGAATACAACAAAACAACGAAAGAAAGAGTAAAAAAGGAAAAAGACGAAATACAAAGGAACAGGAGAGGACAGGAGGAAGCGAAAGAACAAGACGGGACGGGAGGGAGCAAGACGGAAGATGACGACACAAAACGGGACAAAACCGCACGGAATGAAACAGAACAAATTGAACAGAACTGAATATGATAAATCTTAACTAAATTCAATACCACGGAATAAGAAAGAAAATAATTGAATGGAAAATAGCACTGGTCAACACTTTATTTCTGCCAAAAGGTTTTAAAATAAATCCCAACTAAATTTGGGCTGCTGATTACGAATATAAACTCAGTTTTTGTCAGTCAAATCAGGATATCTAGACATAACATTTTCCACTTTTGATGAAAAATGCTTATCAGCCTTATATGTATATTGAAGGTTTAATGATAAAAACACATGATTTTTAGTACTTCATTTTGTATATTCTAAATCAAGGAATAACAAAGATTACAATGTCTATGTGGAGCAAATCAAATGTAGTGACAGAATTAAAATAGAAAATATAAAAACACAAATATAAGGTGCACAGATCAATGGCAAGTAAGAGTTCTCTTAGCTTTCTTCGCTTGGCTGATCTCAGATGTACAGCTTCTGGGTTGTTTCTCATCAAGATCCAGCAACAATTCGGCATCAGATGTGAGTCCCACCGGCCTTGATACCGTTCTTCCAATGTTTTAATGTCCTGATGAAAACGCTCCCCATGTTTCTCGCTCACATCACCAAGGTTCTCCGGAAAATTGCCCAAATGGCTGTGTAAATAGTAAATCTTGATAATCATTCTATATCCAAGATATTTCAGGCTCATTAGGATCTCTATTACAATCTCTTTATGGTTGTCTGCTCTCTTATGCCCTAAAAAATTCTGAACCACATTACAAAATGCATTCCAAGCTCTTTCTTCTGTCTCATTCATTGATGTGATAAAATTTGGATCCCTTATAAGTGTTCTTATTTGATGTCCATTAAATATTCCAACTTTTCTTCTAAATCGTACTAAGACCTGAAAAAGTTGAACATATGTAGCTGAAGCACTCGCCACTGAGATCAAGGGCTTTGACGAACTGCTTAGTCAATCCAAGTTATATGTGCCAGGGAGGAAAGACAACGTTCTTCCTATCCACTTGAAGATTGTTCGTGACATTCATATCGCCAGATGCCAAACTGCTGCTGAGGCCATTCTTTTTTCACCAAATGCGATGTAGCCCCACTGTCCCAGTAAGACCGAAAACAGGGACATTTTGTGTCCTCTCTCTGCTGTCCTAATCGAAAGTTAACAATTTTTAAATCGACACAAATTAACCACCCATGAGCATGATATTGCAACCTCTCTAGAACAACCTTGACGTTGTTACATTCTTCTTTTAGTTGTACAGAATGGCCTATTGGCACAGAGGCTTACCTATTTTCATTGTATAACATAACACGTTTCAAATTTCTTTTGGAAATGTCAAAAAAATCCAATTCCTTGAATTATATGCTGGAAGTTCCATGAAGAAAAGTAGCCCTTCTACACCAGTACAATAGACAAGCTGGCCATCTTAATGGAAGTACTTACTCAGTTCTTCTTCCTGTTCCGATAAAATGAGACACTTGTGCCGGGTTTCAACATTCGATTCTATCGCAGTCTTTAAGTCAACAGTTCAGCAGACCCTTTTTGGTAGATAAATATCTCAAACTAAATCATTCAAAGCAGACTGAGTAAATATAATTGCATTTTCACAATTTTTATCACATGGCTGGTAAATATCTGTGTGTCTTTTTTGTCACCAAAAGCATGAAATCAAAAGCTCAGTAAATATAGGTACAACCGGTAACTAGTCGAATGACTGTAGAGATACCTGGGTATGGCAAATATTGCTTGTTTTTCTTATTGATACTCTTACATTGACAGGGCAGAAGTAGCAGTCATCGAAATGATTGCTTAATTCTCTCTAAACCATTGGCACTCCAAATTTAAGTTTGGCATTCTTTCCTTGAGACAATGATCTCAAGGTCTCAACACAGGTTTTGCGCACTTTCTGAAGCCCAATGCTTTTCTTGGTATCCAAGTGGCACTTTGAAGTACACAAATTACAAGCTCTTAAACAAAGTCAGTAATGTTTCATTTTGGAGCATTCAAAGTAAAGCTTCCACATATGTAGCAAAATGTATTTGGATTATTAATTTTGAGCACTGTCTTTTGCGAGATGCAGAGGCAATT
>JACJUY010003859.1:52360-79633 GCA_014220935.1 Platorchestia sp. MABIK | reverse complement strand
TAGTCTGGAGGCAGCTTTTCTCAGGTCTTGTGGAGGTCCGCGGCTTGCCGCTGGGATCACCACAAGGTCATTAACTTCGGTTGAATGTGTAACGCGTTCGGGATGAAGTCTGTCAAAAACTTAATTCATGAAGAAATGCCGAATAAAGTTAATGAAAATTGAAATTCTTCTAATGTACACTTGAACACGTGTTTGAAATTTTAATATAAACACAAAATACTTTCTCCTTGGATTGAATACACTTGAAATATTATCAAAATTTCTTTCGGGGATGGTCTATTTCATCTAAAAGTAATACGCACATGTATTTGTTTTTTCTGAAATCATTTTGTACCATGTCAAGCTTGAAAATTACAGGTTCTCACAAGAAAAAAACAGCTACCAAGAATGGAAACTGATTTATTCTTCAAAATAAGTTTTGAAGCGGTTTGAATTTCCAAATATGTAAATTCCTCTAGGTGCGGCGTGTGATTCAGCTTCGCTAATTCAATCAAATGTGAAATGACTTAGCAGAATAAAAAGGGCGAGATCTTCATTAATTTCCACTTAGTGCCTTTATCCTGCAAACACACGCCTTCGTAGTTTGGGCTCCCATTTCCATTTAAACGGACAATTTAGCACCATTTGCCCGCTGGTGCACAAAGTGTGATGACGTTGCGACAGGTGCTATCTCCACGATGGCATGCCTGAGAGCTGTACATCAGCTCGGTCACAACACTACGGCAGTTGTACAACTGCAGTCACTATAGCCTCGTACTATATACTATGCGTTCCGGCTCAGTCTCAGATGGGGTCAATGGGATGAGCTTTGAATGAAAAAGACGAAACAATATGCCAAAGGAAGAGAAAAAACGTTTGATTACGATTCGCAAGACCGTGATAACACTGAAGATTGTTTATGCAAAAAACTGTTTATAGTATCTTTTATGAATTTCAGCAAGAAGTATATAATTATTTTGACTTGACTCTCACTCTTTGTTTCGGAAAAGATTTTGGTTTTCTTAATTACAACGCACTTTTAATCAAAAACAATGGGTAAGCAATTTGAAGTACATTCACATTTTAAATAATTCAATCCGACACGTTTGAAAACATTCTAATACACTTTTTGACACTTTCCTGGAAAGAAATTCTACAGTTAATGAACATTTTATCATTCATAAATATCAATGGATTGGAACTGGGCTCCATCTGAAACCCTACGTGTACAATGAACTACGAACAATAATTTATTTAATTCTAACACAACAAAATTTGAGTAAGGAAAATTTTTTCGCTTTTGTTAGTAATTAAGTGTATCCACTGAAGTAATGTACGCCACTAAATGCGTTCTTCTAACCTTAAACTATTCAGTTTCTTGAAAAATTTCGAATACCTGCATGCCATCCTCTTTATAGTCAAAACATGTTCTAGCAATAGCCATTGATTTGCCAAGCGACTTTCAGCGTTTTAACGTACGCTCGTTCAAAGATTTTTACCCATACTCGATGTTCTTTATTTTATTCATTTGTCTGTAGCAGTGCGATATAATTGAACGGCATAAAACACTGCAAGGTATCGGAGACGATAAAACCAACCGCAAGAATACATGTTACGCAAGTTAAAGCACAACCCAAGCAAAAATTATTGTCGACAACGGCAGCAAACAAAGCAGTTCAGAAGAGTCCGGTGCCACAGTTGACAGCAATGTCTCACGGAAAGCTTTGACTTCAATTTACAGTTCTATAGATGAACGATTTAAGAATTTTAAAATACCTTATTTCTACAGCTTGAAGCTTGAATGGATGGAACTTTGTCTCTCCGGTTTTAAAATATGGCACTCTGCACAACACACAGGCAGTTAAATTAAAACTAATTTCTTTAACAGAAAGAAGATTACGACATGTGTCTGAAAGAATTTGAAAATGTCAAGACATGTAACTATGTAATGGTCCTTGAAAGATATTTACTTTCATTGAAGACATGGATTTTTGTGTGATTCTCACGGTCAGAAAATACCGATTGGAAGATTCTGTAAACAAAATATTTTCCCGAATAACTTGCAGGTTTAAAACGACATTAATTAATTTTCAAATCCACACAACGCGTAAAATCTCACTCCTGATATGTAAACACACTGAATAGCCGAAACAAATCTTTCGTCGTGGTATATCTTGAACTCGCAATTTCTTAAACCGCAAACATTTTCGCACATAATGGCTTCGCAGTTTTTCGCACCAACCATTAAATCACCCGCAGTGAACATGGCTCGTAGCAATTAATGGAATCATGCATCGTCCCTAAGCTTTTCCCACCTCTATAAACAACAAACAAGAAAAAGTCTGGAACAAATATGCCTGAGTCGCACATGCAGCAGCGCACCCTTTCCGTGACAGAACCTCGTGCGGCCTCACAGATGTGTCGTAGGACGCGCTGTTTCAATCAGTCTTCTACACGAATCGATGGAGCAGTAGACTGCATCCCTAAGCTGCCCCGACCCCTGACTTGCTGGCACAAAATTGTCATATCGTACGCTGCATCGACTGCAAAAACTTTGCTTTACTTTACGTACACTCGTAAAGAATGCCTGGCCAGCTCATGCAACGCCATCGATTACAATTTTGGTGACTGAGGAAACATGTAATTAGTGGTATTCTATATGCCTAGACAGGCAGTGTGTACATAGGCACTACTATCATACTTATATACACGTTCGTCTTGCGTAATTTGTCATCTTTCGTTTACATGGGACCTTAGAGGTATGAGAAGTTAATATAGATTTTCATTATTAAGTTCGAATGCTTGTGTATGATTGAAAAATTTTATAACAATTGTCAACCTAAATTAGAGCTATATTTTCCCTTGTACATTGCATAATTACGGTAATTACCCCAGCATAAAAGCATCGATAGTGAATTCAAACTGCATGAGGATGGTCTTTTTCCATCACGACATGAAACAAATGAATGAAGTTTAGATTGATCCTGCATAGAATAACCTCACAAAGTGGAATAAATAATAAGAAAAATAATATTTTGTTCAGAAAGAAAATCGTATATTTGAATATGAGAAATAAAGTCAGAATTTTGCTGAGAAAAAGTGTAAAACAAAAATCTCCACTTAATGGTGGAATAAATTGGTAATTCAATTACGAAGCTTTTACACAGAACATAACACTGTTACATTCCTATAGAATTTCTCATCGAGAGGTAGAGTTTCCATCCAAGAGGTTAAATACTGCAATCATCATAGCTTTAGCCATGTTTGTTAAAAAATACAACTGAAATGAGTGTCGAAGGAAAATGTATGGCATATTTTCATTATACTATATATGATTTAACCCTCGATCCAAACCTTTAATCAAAAGGAATAATTACTGTAATCGTGATTCCGACATAATAAACCCTATTAGTTATAGATCTTTTACAGCTTAGGAAGAGAAAATTCGATTCAAATGATGACTACTAATTTGAAAAATTATGGAAAAACCATAGAGGAAAAAAAGTTATTTGAGAAAGGCTTCGCTCCTCGTTCTTTGTGACTTTCGTCTTTAAAAAAATTCAAGTACGAAGTTCATGCCTCGGATATTCTAAAAAAGGCTAAGCTGCATTCAATAAACGATTGCAATGAGTCATATTTTTTAAAACAATTGACACCAAAATAGTTTAGTAAAAATTCGAAAGCTTATTATTTTTTCATGGTTCAAAAATTTGGTTTTGCAAATGAGCTTGATTTTACTCTTTTACTGACTTATTCAGGTGTGATAATAACCAAAACAGGAAGCTCAAGATAAACTATGAGGAAATCACAAAGTAGCCACATACACATCGCATCCATTGTTCTTAATCCGGTATACCATGCAGAGTTAATAGCTTTTGTGTCGATTAGCAATGGAAAGAATTGAAAGAATACAAAACATAAATTCATGTCTTTAGACTACACTTATGAGTTTGCAAGTGATGGTGGCACGGATAGATGGGAAAAAAAGTAAACAAAACCCGTTGATAAGTGAAGTCATCTTTGCACTTGGCATTTGACAAAAAAAAAGTTAAGGAGAAGAGTCAAATTGAGCAGGAGGCTAATTAATTGGACTCTAAAGAGTTTGGTTGTCATGTTTGGCAGTGCTTGTCTACATGGATAACGCGTGTGTTTCTAGGTTGTGAAAATTGAGCATTCTAGTTGCGATGGCGGGCCTATTAGCTCACAGTAATTTGAGAAAAGCATATTCAATCATACAATGCATGTAGTTGCAGTGTCAAAACACTCATTGTTTCAAAATATTGAACAATTCTGGGAATATTTTCAGTCTGATGTATAGGTAAAATCATCTCTCTTGATGAAACGACAATGGAGGGCTTAATGAATGACTTACGTACGTGCGTGTCAAATAGGATCGCTGATAGGACGAATTAAATTTTTCCTAAAAATCGATATATTGGTGATTACAAACTGACAATCGATGACAAGCGATTTTCAAGTTAAAAATGCGTACACACCGTAAGATTGATACATGTTTACAGAGCAACATATGCAATGCATCTAAGATATGATAAGATATGGTAGGGTCGAGTGAAATACCACTGGAAAAATTAAGAAACATAAGTTCGTGAGAACCGTTTGCTAAAATATTGTTTCAGAAGCAAAACCTTTTGCACATCAACTCAGGTCAAGAAACAATTTACTACAAACACCAACTCTAAAAGCAACAACTCGCAAAGTTAATAAATGTTGTTTAAAAAAAGTGCTTTGCCCTCGTTAGGGTATTTCCAAGGGAGTGAAACATTTAACGATTGAACCCGAAACTGATCTGCGGATTACATATCACAATGAATGAATCACAATATCCGCAGTCTTTTCGCATGGTCTCAGGGAGAATTTCTTGGTTTTTGATTAAGGTATTATTGGAGTTTCTTGAAAATAAAAACAACACATTGATGACTGTCGATCTGGGCATGTCATTTACTTGGGAAATTGAAAAGCCAGGATATCATAAGTAATTCAATTTCCAATTAAATACTGTATATGCGACTAATATTATCTGATGCATTAAAATACATTTATTGAAATACTTAAATGCTGTGAAAAATGCAAATTGAAACTTGACAAACGTATTAATTTAACGTTAGGTAGAAGGAAAGAAGAAAAAAATTTCTTCCATTCGTCGAGATATCCTGCGTATTTATACTTACCCCATGAAAAACGGAGACGAATATCATTTCAGAATTAAATTAATTCGTACGCACCTTTTTTTTTTGGGCTGACAAGCGACTTTCACTTGTCCAGTAGAGCCTTCCGAGTTTGTAGAGAAGCTCAGATGTCTTCAGGTGTTTACTACCCAGTCTAATTTTTTTCGCCGCCTGCATGTTTTTCGGCGCCTAGGCAATTTAATCGCTTAAATCGATAAGGCGGCGAAAAACGTGCATGCAGGTGGCGAAAAAGTTAGACTGGGTGGTGTTAGCAGGTTTTTGCATTTGTTTGTTGGTGCCTGCAGGTGTCTACTTGCAGACATATGCAGGTGTTTGCAGGCGTTTACACTACACCCATACACAGTCCAAGCGATGTCCTGGCCCGGCGTGAAGTAACGCAAGCAAAACTGTGCAATCGCAGCCCTCCTGAAATATTAAACTTTGTTGGGGAAAACAACGAAGATTCGAAGTAATGCATTTGGAAATCTGCGTATTGATTATTCACTAATTTTAAGAGCTTGAAATACAAGACTGGCGTATATTGAATTTTTGCATGATAATTTGTTCCCATATAGCTCGCAGAACACCTTTAGAGTTTATCCATGCTAGCCCAGAGAACCGGAACACAGGAATAAAAAACAGATCCTGGAGCTGGAGGGGAACGTTCACATGCCTTGCAGGACTGGCACATCTGTTCAATGTTCTACTTCCATCACTCAGCGCACGTAATTATTCACTCAGTTATACCAAAACATTTCAAAAAGTATTGGAGTTTCACAAACACTCGTCAAAAAAAGCAACTCGATAAGGTTAAGACTCAGTAGGGTTTCCACACTCAAGAGAGAGACCGGGTGTCCTATTTTTCTGAGGAGCTGGTAAATTTCGATAGGAATGCGATTTGCCTTCATTGGTGCAATAAAGTTGAGGCTGTGCAGCGAGCTATGATTGGTCAGTAGGCAAGGACGGTCTGGCATAGGCCGCCGGCAGGGGGACGCAAAATGGCGGCGGTCACGAGCGGCATATGACGCAGCTGCCTCGCCTCGCGCCTTTAATTTGCACCACGCACAGGCGAGCACCATTGAAATGCATCCTATCTCTTCCCATGCTGAAAAATTGAATTGAACCCTCTCAAAATGGAAATATAGATTACGTGGGCCATTTTCCATGAAAAGTTTTGCTGGTATTTCAATTCTTTCAGACATGTGTGGGTCAGAAAAAAATGTTATTTCTGACGGCTTATTTTTGTTGTATTGCAAGTAGTCTATGATGCGATATATCAACAGGCAACGTTATACATCAATTAGACATTAAGTGTCATGTCGAATAACTGAAATTTTCACGTACTAAACAGTACTGAAAGGAACAATGGATCTTAGTTGATTTTCATACCACGGCAAAATACTGTTCTTCGAGTTAAATTCGAGCTCATGTATTGACTAGAAAAACGCTTCAAATCACAGCAGATTTTGCGTGCAATGAGATGAAGATTACGTAATGTATCATAACGATCTATATGCAGTTGGATGGCGAGTTCTTGAACCGAGAACATATCACAAATTTTGCTTTGTGTTTATATAGGAATATAAATGCACTTGTATTAGTCTGAGACCTCCTATAAAACACAATTTTATCCCGCTAATGAGAATCAAACTGCGTTATAATTTTTCTCTCGTAAAAACTTAATACTATGAGTCATATTATGAGACATCTTGAATCTTCACCTGCTAATGCCTCAAAATACCTTATTCGAAAGTTCGTTAAATTTGAAATAGGAACAAATGCCATCCATACAGCAGCTCAACAATCACAAGCAAACTTTTAGCCCTTATCTTCCATACAAGAATATTGTATTCCAATGCAATGAAGGCTTGAAAAGTTCAATGTCAAGTGAGTAGATTATTTCGTACTTAGTTTTCCTCGTTCACATGTCTTTTTTTAGCAATTTATAATTTCTTTGTCATTTTTTCTTTCAAGAGAAAATCAAAACTATAATCTGAATGAAAAAGACAAATTTCTAGCTGAAAAATTTACTTGCAAACTGGAAACTGTAAATGTGCTATATCTCGATATTTTGTTTCATTGCCTAGCTAGCAAAAAAAAAACGCGTTTGAAAATATTTCATATTTACCATTTCAGTTCTTGACTTTCAGTCCTCTACTGGTCATCATTAAGGAATCCCATGAGTCAGAAGCGATGATCAAGTTGTAAGAAATATAAGAGTAATGGAAAGGTAAACTTATGGTTTCTGAGTTGATTATTTGATTGTTTCCCAGAAAATTGCCAGGAGATAGTTAAATATTGGTTTCAAACACCGTAGACTTATCCTCACTTTTTCCTTACATCAAATCTTTTGAGGCTACGAGTTCACTGATACAAAAACGACGCTTCTTCTCCCGTTTTCTCAGAACTTTAATTGCTCCCAATTGCATTTAAATTTTGCCGCAATAAGGCTCTGCACATAATAGAAATGAGAAAATGTCGTGAGGGGCGCCACGGTGACCTGTGCGTGCTGCAGAACGATGTGTTAGAGCCGTAACTGCGGTCTACGCACGCCTGCCCAGCGTCATTACGTAGAAATCCTCTAATTCGGCCTCTGTTGAGCCATAGCTCGCCTGACAGACCTGCATTTGAAATGTCTAATAGTAATGGGATAATCCTTAATAGGGGCAATAGGTGGCTCTGTTCAGTCTCAAATAATTATTTTCAGCAGCCGGAAACGGACAATTAGCTGAAGACTTACAGCACACCATATTCCAGTGAAAGCTGGTCATTGATTTTGCATATTTTATTTCAGTAATTATCAAAGCGTCTCAGATTTAATGAATCATGGAATAATTCACATGGAATGATTTCAGCGTCATAATTTTCGTAATTTAACAAGTTTGATGTAAGAAAGGCGATAAAATTAAAAAGGTAATCAGCAACATATCGTTCTAAATATTTAATAAGTAAAAAGTGATCATTCAGATACAGCTACTCTTATCTTCAATTTCTGAAAAACAACAAAAAAAAACAGGGTTTAAAGCTATGGAGTTCGCAAAATTTTGCACGGATACAAAGCTCAATAATCATAGTAGTTGTTATTATATTAGCAAAATTTCACGAAAATATGATAAATTGTGAGGTAATCTTCAATCAAAAGTTCTAATTTTTTAAAAACTCAAAGAGTGCGAAAATTTCAGACAGCGTTTTAAATAAAGTTTATTTAAAACTAAGTTTTCCGTTAGTCATTGAGACATATGTTATGTAAAACATTTATTCCCTACGGTAACGATAGAAGTTATTCTGTTCATAGGAAAAACAAGTATAGAGCACATAATTTCCCAGTTTCTGAGCACCGCTATCCTTTCATAAAATCACCAAATTCTGTAATACATTGCCTCATAATTTACACAGAAATTCATTTTGGTGACACAAAGCTCGTAATATTCAGAAAGTTTGAGAACCGGAGGGGAGGTTGGGGCTAAATCTACCTTAAGCAAAATTAAAAACGTTAAATTATAATTATTTAATCAAATTGAGAGGATACAATATGTATATAATCAAACACAACACAAAAATTTCTACAGAAAATATCATGAGATTTATTTAAGAAATTGATCGTCCAGTTCAAATGCTTCCAAAGTCAACATTTCTGTTCAACTGAACAGAAAAACGAGTACTGCTCCGTAGATTAAGAAATTACTTCTCAGTCTGTGAGAGGAGACCACACAATATTGATCAAAATCGAAGAATAAAATTATGACGAGCAGGTACATGTTGGTATCACTAGAAAAGAAAATGTAGTTTTAGGATATCTCTTGTTCATTTTATCAATCATATTTGATTTGCTGTCAATAAAAGTTGTTATTTTACAATAACTGTAGCATTAGTCATGAACATGTACGGCTCGCTTGAAAATAATGAAAGATTCTAAAAAACAAGCCCAAGATATTAAAATTTTTTTTTTTTATTTATTTTGTGAAGATTGACGCCTCTTGTACGAAATTAACTCACTTAAGCTCTGAATAAATCTCAAGTTGTATTTTATAAAAATTTATAATTGCAAATGAAAGGAGAAGGGTTGATAGAAATCAAAATAATGGAGCTGAATGTAATGCTTCTATGATAGGCAAAATGAATTGATAGAAATTACTGAAGGATCAGAATATAAAGAAAGGCAACTTCAGAATTATTATTTGATGAGTGAATTTTAAGACAGAAATAGAACAAATTCATTCGGGGAGCGCAACTTGAAAAAGCATTGTGAGTTTTAAAAAGCATTTTCTCACTGGTGTAATCACTGTTCTGAAGGGAAATGGAAATGAAAAGCAGTATAAAAAGAAAGTTATTCATTAGAGTTAAGATGAACGAAATGTGTTGCCTCAGATAATCAATGGTGAAATTATACTGACAGACTAAAGGCTTAATTATGGCAAGTAATCTGAGTTTTATAAAAACACTATAGTACAGTTGTGTTCTTTCTGCGATATATTTCAGCTACCACACTACAGAACTCAGTTTAAAGCTGTCTCTTAAAAGCAAGGTATAATTTGTATTTTAAATTTACCATATAAAAATATTTAAAAAGGTCTTCCTAATAAGCCACAATAAAAGTAGTTTTTACTCAGGAAACTTTTCACCAATATCGAGAAATCAACAGCACTGGCATTGATAAATAGTTTAAATATGTGTGCGAAGAGATCATAATTAATTGAGGGAAAACTGTTTTGTGTCGAAACAACTCGATTGAAGAAAGTGAAACAATTAGCCGAGACACGCTATCCATCAAATCTTTGAACGTCCACAATCATCGAGGGACACCGAAAAAAAGACCTATGGGTGATGAGATTCGAGTGCATCACTGGATTTGCGGTAGATGAAACTGGTCGAGTTCTTGGAAATATAACTTTAGGGGTTAAAAGGTGAGCCAACGTAGCTATAACCATCATGATCAAAGCAATGAATTTTCTTGGGTTTGCAGTCAGTCGTTAAAAAGGTTGGTTATGCAATTCACGAAGTGCTGTGTATATACATAAGCTAACAAATATGTACTGTTACAGAGTGCAAAATGGGGATCGATTAGATGGGCGAGATTGGAGTGAATAATCATTGGAAGCCTAAAAACGTTTTAAACCCTTTTTAATTTCAAATCTAGTTAAAAAATCTTGAATTCGTAAACAATGCATCGATAATTCTGAAATAAAATTATTTACTGAAATTAGCAAGCAATATATTGAAATTTGCATGCATTTTTTTCTTATGAACATGCGATCTCTTGTAAAACAGTTGCCTTGTTTCTGCTAAGTGAAATCCAGCATCAAAAAGACATTCGGTAGCTAGTAAATTTATTTAGAGTAAAAATCATTAACTTAATAGCTGAAACCGTTAAAACTTCCGATGAACGAAAAGCTATTCATTCATGTTAACAAATTCCATGTCGAAACCCAGTTAAAAATCGATTCAGTATCTCCAATAGTTTTCTTCAATTCGATGAAGTAAATTTAGATTTAGAGGTCTATTTAGAGTTGTGAATTGTGCTAAGAACTCTGGCTGCAGAGGCTCGAGATATTTAGAGCCATGAAAAGTATACGTGCGCGACATGATTTCCGGTTTTTATTTAGAAAATTACGTTGAAGATGCTGAAATCATGAGTTATTGTTCTGGTTATGTCAAACTCATTGAAAACCAATTTAAAATCACAAAAGCGAATGAAAAAAGAAAGTAAAATGATGGGTGATATTTTCAACTGAGTTCTCATGCTTTTAAGCGCCATCTGCTCACATTGGGTTTGTTTGTGAGCCGTCGAGTAAACTTATAACACAGGCACGACACGAGGACATGGAGAGATTAATTTGTGTTACACTTCGACTGTTTTGTAATCAACGAGCTCAAATGAGGACTATTGGAGGGTTTAATATTTTGACTGCGACGTGAGCAACATTTGGTCACTGAGGGAGTTTCATTGTGCTGCTGACCAGCCGGTAGTCACAAATTCAATTTTAAAAATACTTAATCAAAACTAAATGAAAACATGATCTAGTGTATGTTTGGTATTTTCAACATTGTATTTTCAACCGTTTTATCAATGACACTTTAATTGAAAATTAAACTTCAGTTTTACCTGCCGCAGTCAAAGTATTAAAATGTGTTAGTTTTAGCAAATACCGCAAGAGCCCGCGATGCTTAGCATCGTTTTTCAAATGATGCATTTATTGTGATTTAAAAAACATAAATACCACTTTATAATTCGACTGAACTCCTTAATTACGCTCAGTTGATTCAATTGCTAGGATAGGTTAGATAATTTATGAATTCATAATTATCTCAATATAACACAACTATTGAATTCGCTGCCATAGTCAAATGCTTAGTAGAATAATTTTAACAGTTTTTCAAACCGTTTTATCAATGAAACCTTTCTCACAACACTTCCAATTGTTCTCTCAATTTTTTCCTGACCGCACGTTGCCTGTATATATTTTAGCATTTTAAAATTATTATACAGTATGTGGAGCCAAGAGACTCACTAATCACATCACTGTTGCCACACGTTGACATATATCGAAGGCATTTAAAAATGTCGAACCCAAAGTTTTACGCTGCGGTGAACATCGCAAAAAAAAATGCACGCACTGCATGGGTTTGTACGTCAAAAACAGTTTTCATAGCCATGATCAATTAACACAACCAGTCAAAGAAAAAATACAATGTTTCACCGCATCCCGAAGTAATTCATTCCTGAAACCATCAATTTATATATTTTGCAGTGCAAGCATTTTCAATTAAATTTCGAAACTAATTTAATCCTCAGAAAACAAAAATCGGCTCAAATTTTGGCAACCAATAAATGAATTGAGCGCAATTGCTCGAGTTATCAGCTACCGCTGCTCAAATCCACGAATCTTTATCAGATTTTCAAATAAAAATAGGAATTTAAGCAAATTTTTAGGAAAGCCATGACCTTATATAATTGATAAATTTTACTAATTATTCTGTTTAGTTGTTTGTTTCTTTTTATGCCCAAAGAAAGAGAGAAAGAGAAAATTTTTTCGTCATAAACAAGTTGCAATTTGTTCATCAGTATAATTAATATTTTATTGATTACTTCTTTATGTTCATCAGCATCAGAGATTGAGCAAACATTGGTAAAATTTCTTTTAAAGTTCTCGACTGGCTCAGTATTATTCCTTTCACACTTAAAAAGAGTGTCAGATGATGTCCTTCCAGTACTGTGCAAAATACAGTTTTTGTATGTACATCTCGTGAGTATTACAGATGCTTCCGCACAGTAAACTACAATCCGTGTTTTCCGTAGCGTGAGCGATGTGGTAGAGAAGTTTTTAAGTACAAAATCCCATGCAAGTTTTGATAAAAAACGACTGAAGAAAAAAAGAACAATACAGATTTTCACGTATTTTTGCATGCGATTTGCACAGTATGACCTCGAATGAACGCGATTCAACAAATAAAATTATCACACTCTAAAGTTGTACTTAATCAAAATTTACACTCAGACGCTGTTAACTTTAATGTGTTTAACAATGTCAACAAATTTTGTGACGTGACAGTAAATAATTGAAATTTTTTGTTAAATAATCTGTAGCTTGATTTCATATTTTTGGTACATGTGTTATAGTCTTTCTTAGATACTTCATATGGGATTTTTCATGACTTAGCCGCTCATTTTAGCTTAATGTTGGTGTGTGCTACATTTCAATAAATTATCGCAAAGGAAAAAAATTACCGTCAACTAAGGATTCAAGTGTTTGCTGTTTACATCATCGAAAATCTGCTACCACTTGAATGCATTTTAACATTGATAAAATAGTGCGATTTGTTCTTTACTTAGTAAAATTGCGAATTTACTTCATGAGTCATGCACTCAAGCATAATTATATTCATGTATATCCTGTTGAAAATTGTTTTCTGGGTGAATGAACATGAAAATTTGAAACGAAAGAAGATTTTTCTCGCATGTCAGTGTGTTAATCATAAAATAAAAAACTCAAACGAGTTGAAATGAGTGTGACGAAGTTAATCGAGATTGTGCTGCATTTCAAGCTCTAGCTTCACTCTTTTATACTTAACACCTTATTTAAATCAGTTAAATGAAAATCAAATTTTTAATTGTCTAGCAATGTGATCAAATGATTACTTGTGTACTGAAATCGAAAGATTAATTTCAGAAAATTTTTGACGAAATGCAGTGACTTGACCATGACTTCGTTTGTGAGTAAACTCTCTTTAAAAATTGCCAGTTTTCTACTTCCTGAACACAACAAAAATCGCAGCACACGAGAGCATAATCATCCGTCTCATGTGGAGTGGTCGTGAAATATTTAAGTTTTGACGAAGAATTTTAGATTTTGGACTTTATGATTGTGTTCTCCTCCTACGGTCAGCTCAGGGCATCATTAGAATGCAGTGTGAAATGAAGCATCCATCCATACTTCAGCCTCAAAACAATAGAGTACAGAAGACATTGTGTAACGGTTGAAGTTAGTTTGATTATTGTGCAAAAATCACAGCAAAATGCTTTCAATTGTCCTTTTCTGAAAAGTAATTATTATATGACATTGAACCACGTTTTTCAACATTGTATAAAATTTGCTAATACTCGTGAAAATTCCATTTTCATTAATACAATTTAAAAATCAAATTTTTGCGAATGTTGATAACATTTTAGAGCAATTTAATTTTCTAAGTTTAACTTTGCAGTTACAGATATAGATGGCGTGCATGTTGAACGATTTGTTTACATGTTTATTTTTCATTCCCAAAATTCTCAGGCGTTTTGAAAGAGGAAAACACAATAAAAATTCAGTTGTTTGCGTGAAATTTGAATTACCAAATATCGAAGACTTTCATTGTTAAATTTAAGCATAATAATGCAGGATAGAAATGAATAGGCTAAACTGTGAGAATTCAACATGGATTATATTTATGTCAAATTCAAAGAGAAAACTTTAAAAATAACGTCACTCTAATGCTCTCTTATTTTCCTGTACACTATTCAAATTCGATCATTCCGACCAAAAATTAGTTCCTCTCAAATAATTTGTACACAAATAAAATATTTTAGTACGTCAAATATCTCAAAATTACAACGGCTGTTCCTTTGGATTAAAGCATCGAGACGTGAGAGTGAATGCCTTCATTCGATTCGAATGTCAGCAACTCTGTATTATTTAAAAGACAAACCTCAGAACACATAGAATCTATCAAAAGAGCAAAGTTCCTAAAGTTTTATCCAGTATTTTTGATATGTGTGCGTGAGAAATTGAGACAACGTTTTAATGTTAAAATTCCAATGAAACACTGAAATAATGTATATATTAAAAAAAAAGTAAATTTCTCACTGAAGCTCCACACTTATAGAAACGAAACAAAAACCCTATGAAAAGTTTCAAGTGAAATTGTACGTTTTACTCGTGAGAAATATTCTACACGAATGTTATGCACTGAATATAACGTATAAAGTGCTGGTTAAACCGGTATAAATTTTGGTTTTGTGGATTTTGATCATCGATCGCAGATGCCGATGAGTGGTTCCGATAAGTTCACGCTATATGCAGGCACTAAGAACTCAGAACAATATTATGCAATTTTCCATCGACTTTCACTACTTGAATAGATTGTCAGTCAAATGTATTTCGTATCGGGATGACAATTTCCTACATTATTTCAGCTCTGTGGATGTTCAACGCACAAGGGACATCCGACAAACACTGGCCGTGAGGGTTTCTAGCCGCCATTAAGCATCGCACCTCCATCTAGCTCAAAAACGCTATTTTCTCGGTTTTAAGGAGTGTAACATAGATAAAATTCACATTATTAGCTTCCAGTCTCTTGTACACAGCCTATCACTGGAATGAGGCTCAAATCACGTGATTTATTAGTCTTATATCTCACTTTGCGAGGCGTGGAAGACGCGCGGCTGCAAGCGTTGTAGCTGCTGCAGTCCGCGCATCCCCGTTCTCATCTCTTGCGCACCCGCTAAAAACAACAAAAAACTCCCACCATTTCTTTTTTATCGGATAACCTTCGGGAATTTCCTCTGTACGGATTTTTTACAGAGGTTTCAGAGCTGTTTTAATATCAGATAAGAAGAAGCGAAAATCTCGAAAACATCTAAGTTTTGCAGCAGAACTTCATTAGAAGGAAAATTTTGTTTAATATCTTCTATGAAATGAGATTAAGTTTCAGCTTCTTTTTTAATTTATTTCTTATGAATTAGGCCGTTGAATAATTGCGAATTGTGCACCGTAAATATTTTATGAGGAGGTTATACATTTTTTTGCTCCGGATTCTGAAGTTTCAATTATCGAAGTTTCAATTATCGTGAGAAAATGCATCGTAAAAAATGCCGAGGGTAAAATATTTGGGTACCGTAAAACTGTGAAAGTTTCATTCAATCAGATATACAATAAAATTTCAAAAGTGAGCTTGAAATAAAAACTGATATTTAACATACGTTGTTTAGAATTTTGCACTCAGGTGTCAAAAATTGGTGCTTAGTGTGGTCATCTACAATTAACATTCGCGTGTTTAAATATTAAAGATAAATAATAATTTCCCATTGCATTCAGTCTTTTGTAACATTATTTCACTATTGCAAAATGTGAATAAATTCATGAAACAATGCACTCTCGTTTCAATACGCTAATCTTGACATTATCCCGCTTACCATACTGTTTTGAGACAATTTCCGTTAACTATCAAACAGTTTCTCGTGTACTCTCAGAAACAAAACGTTAGACCAACTCTTAAAAGTACATGAGTTTCGCTCAAACTTCACAAGCTTACTTGGCTTCATGCTCTGAGGTGGACTTCGAAGGCAGGCATCGGCTGGGAGACGTGCGTTGCTTCAAGCCTCGCTCAGACGCCATCTTGTTGAACTTTGGGTTTGCATTTAAATGTTGGGTGGGAAGGGTTCGAGAATGATGGGAGAGAGGGCGGGTAGGAGGAGGAAAAGTTTTGTAATAGCGAGGGTGAAATGAGTGATGGACATCGCCGGCCAGGCAAAGTCGCAATTGCAAGTCCGGGCAGTTTCCGTGTAACTTTCTCTCCGTAGTTACATTCCTTAAGTCATGGAAATCACAGGCAAGTTGAAATTAAGTTTAGGAATATCAGCCATTACTGGATTGGAAATCTTTGAGAAATTAAATTGGAAAAACATGATATAACCATGATTTATCTACGAAATGAGCTTTACAGATTGCAAAGCCTGTCAACATTAACTCAACTTTCCTCACATTTTTGAATTTTTTTTGTGACAAATGTCAGCTAGGCTGTGTAAGACTTGCTGGCAACAGCATGAGTTTTTATGTTGTGTTTGAATTCACATGAATGTATCACAAAAGCGCTTTTGTCAAGCTAATTTCCTCCGTAGATTGGAATAGTGTAGAACAAACTTCACTATGATGATGTAAAAAATATACCTATGGTAACCATTAATTTACCAATGAACATTACTTTAGACTCAATATGAGCGTTTAACAGTACAAAACTCAGTTGGGAAGCGGTCGAAAAGAAGACAGTATCTCATATTTACGAAAAAATCAACGGGAATTCAATAATGAATTCATTCAATCTATCAAGTAATAATTAAATTACTAAATTACACGATAATTATATATCTCCCATCGCACTTCAAAGTAGTGGTTTTCATTAACTGAAACTTAGAAGTTTTTACGAAAGAGAGAAAAGAGGAAATAACAAGCAATATCGTGGACACGATGCTCGCAATTCCTTGGTGGAAGTTAACCCTGAACTTTCAATTTTAATGAACGAAAGATTGGGCCCTTGGTTAAGATTTGTGATCGTGGTGAGTTGCGTTGTTAAGGGTGTATGAGAAAAAGAAGCTCCTTGTCACGGAGAAGACAAATGTGAATCAAGTGAATATGAGACGATTTGTCGATGCTTAGAGATATTGAATTCAGTGGCCAAATTTTCAAATATAGAGAGGGAAATGAGTGGTGGTTTGAAGTAGATAAAGACCGTTATATGATAAATTGCAGGATTGATATATCTCAAATTGTATGCGTTAGAAAATCGATCGGTCGGTCTTGACTCAAAAAGTAAAATATTTGGTCCGTCATTGGTAAGACTCGTGTGTGATAGACATGTAGAGCCGTCCTGGCGGAGAATTTTTCAGCGTCGTGGGAGCGGTTCTGAAAAAATTTTTAACCAATAAGTCAAATTTGAACAATGTCATTGCTAATAGACGAGAGCAAAACCTAGCAAAATTCCAAAACAGTGCATCAACCAGTGTAAAATTAAGTTAAACAATAAATGAATAAGATTGTTGAAATCTACTTCAATCTCCACGCCTTTTTCAGGTACTGATTAAAAAACTACCAATCCGGGATCGATCTTTGATTTTCCTCACCACAAAAATAAAAAATAAACTAAAAACACAAAAACTTCCGCATTTAATTTGATAAAAAGTTAAAAAAAGAAATGAACAAGGTTTTGAATGCATAACATAGGTAATGAAACAATTTGAATTATGGAAATTTGATATGTTTGAGAAAATAATACGCACAACATTTAAATTAACGAATAAATGAACAATAATCTTTGAAAAGCTTAAAAAATATATTTTTCACATAGCTTCATTTTGTAATGATGAGGCATCAGCTAATGTATTGCTTTTCAAATACTGAAAATTTTGAGAGTTAAAATTGCGTGCCTTTTTTCAACGCCTTAAAAAGTTTGAATGTTTTCGTACCTGCCCTCATAAGTACCGTCGAAGACTGACATGCAAACGCGTCCGTAATCGCCAGCTGCGAGTGCTCAACTGACCTGGTCATCGTTGCGGGTTCCCTTCTCAGCTCAGTCTGGCATGCGGTTGCTTACCCTTTGCCTGCCCACACCGGTCAAAGGTACGATGCTTCGCTCTTGACTGGCTGTCGCGCTCGTAGCCGGATAAGCTTGTAGGCATGGTAAGTAAATGCTGTTGATATTAAGAGAATACTCACATAAATTTATTATGGTTGTTTTGCGCAGGTTTAAAATACGATGATTATAAAATTTTATCATGTATTCTTTACCCCGGTATCAAGGACGATGGTAATAATTTGTTCAGAAAATTTAATATCGTTTTCTCTTGATTAGTTGCATCTCGAATTCCTGAGCAGATTTCTTCAGCGTACTACCTTGTACATGGATGCCATAAGGAAACATAAAATTGATAACAATTCCGATATTTGAAGATTTATTGGAGATCTAAGAATGCTTCCGTACATTTATTTTTTGTTTGTTACATCCTAATTTACTGCCTCATCTAACGGGATAAATGAAGAAGTAAGTACAATAATAATAAAAATAACAAATTTACTTGGCGTGAAAATGTTCCTGATCAATACACATTCTAAGACACTATAAAGTTTGAGCTAAGAGAAAGGTACGAGGTGGAAACACGAGCGCCTTCCACGCCTCCCCACCGCCGTTCATCAATGGGTAGAGTGCGGCTCAAAACAGGTCCACTCGCGGGATATCGGTTCAGTTCCCCAGATTCCGGAAGAACTTGTCGTCCCGGAATGTTGTCATTGTATGGGTCAGCATAATGTAATGAGTTCTGCTTAAAATCGTTTAGTATAGGTGTTCAGGTTGAGTTGCAGTAAAGAGATCCGCCTGGTCTCATAGCAAATGTTCGGTTTGCTGTAGAGAGGACTAAGTATCGGTGTCGGCATCGAACGATTGTTTTGATAACTTTTTGTCGGTATTGGATTTAATGAACAATTAGGAAAGCGATATCGTTCAGTGACATTAAAATAAACTCAACACATACAAAAAATTATTGTGTTTTTGTGCGTGTAGTAGAATTATGGCCCTGGAACATGAACACTGGGGATTTACACTCAAAATTAATTTATAACTAATATTATGTATATGTACACAGGGACCTGGCCAAGGTTTGTGTTTTTGGGTTAAATGTCAGTTTTCTACCCCAAAGCCAACCTGGCTGACCAGCGTTCATTCTTACTTATGCAAGAAAACATAACTTCGATTTAAAAAACTACCATTGTAACATTACACGTTGTTCATTATAAAAACTAATCAATATAATGGTTACTTAATAAAAATGGCTACAGCAACGAACATAGAGCAGACTAAATGCTATTCATAAATTTGTTAGAAATACAAGAGCTCGGGAGGTGTAAGAGTTTTTATATTTTAGGTCGAATGCTGTTCAATTAAAGTTTCAAAATTTTCACCCAGTTTTCTAAATCTCCTCTCTCTCTCACACGACACAGAACATCGCAAGGATGCTTGATGGAAACATGCACTCCGTTTTCAGACTGTTTTGTCCACCGAGTTACACTTCCAAACTCCACATTGCTTGTTTAATGTTGAATTCTCACATGAAGAAAATATTGTGAGCACTGCTAAAATATTTTGTGTGCGTTAAAAATATTGAGATGTCGCTCAGGTACTGAGTAATAAGGGTGCTTTTTCTTAGCTCTAGAACTGTAGTTGTAAGCTTTGTATTCATTTCAACAATGAATCCTGTTAACGTGTTCTATGATCAACACGTTTGAAATGGTGTTCGCAGTTTGATTGCCCTCAGCAAAAGTTTACCTTTATTGTTGATGCCATGAAAATTATTCATTAGGATGAGGTTCCGGTATTGTAAATTTTCCACTGCATTAATACTTGTATTTAAAATGAAACTGAAGAGAATGATGCCATTTAACGTTTGTTCAAGATTTTAAAGCGCTTATGGAAAGATAACACAAAATAACATTGTCAAAAGACGAAAAATATTTACACAAATTTAGTTTTCCCATAAAAAACCGTCATTTAATTTCCTGAATTAAACCTAGGAACGACGTTCTATATCTCGAGCGACATCATCCCTCCAGAGTATATTTTTTCTTACTTTCTGCACTGATACATGACAATTTGACGATTGAATTGGCTATTAACCTTTTTAAATTTTCGCTAAATGTCTTAGATACTTCCGCAAAGGTTCGGATTCAAATGAGAATTTTCAACACTTCTCAATTCAAGCAGCATATGCTTGAAATTTAGAATGTATCTCACTGCACTTTCTTAGAAATACATTATACATTATGGCTGATGTGTTAATCAATTTAGCCCCAAATTAGCATCATTTTCAATAAAATTCCACAAATCAGCAACTTGTTCTCATCACGATAGCTGCCTCCATCACCTCACTGACGCAGAAGTCAACACTCGTATAAAACCTAACGCTTTACGCGCTTCAATACCATTTGAACGAACTTCGCATATTTTGTCCAAAAATAAATCAGCACGAGTCTTTTAAATATTTGTGGCCTATAGAATTCTTCTTTATTTCCTAGTATGCTCATGGCTTTTTTTTAGTTATGTTATACATAAACGGTCCAAGGAAAAGGACTAAACCATTGGTACTGCATTTTTGCGCTTTTGGAAAACTGTTCGTCTTAGCACTTTCACGGAAGACGCTGCTCTTGACTCAACTTCAGCACATCACCACCTAAAGGATTAATGACAAAACTTAACAAAAGGTATTTTTTTGAGAGAAGTAAGAGGGTGATATTCAAATCGGAGGAAAAAAAATAACGAAGCACAAATTTCAAGGTTTGGAAGGTCATAACTGGATTATCTCTATCATTTTGCTCAGATAGGTGTTATTTCATAAAAATTACTCACAATTTGCATGAAATGTGTTTCTTTCGCTAAAGTCAATTAAAAATCAATGGTAAGCAACTACCATCATATGCGATTCGCTTGCGTAGTTGGACAAAATATGTACTACAGTATGCAAAGCTAGATATTAGAAGACGTTACTATAGCGTGATGCAGGTCTGCAAGTTTTCTCACTGTTTTAATCAAAACCGAAAAATGAGTAGTAGTCTGTTGGTTTGTAAATTTGTTCGGCATGTGTTTGTGAAATTAGAATGACAATCACATATCAGATTAGCCACAGTGTTCTTCAATCACCTGTTAAAGTAATTGCTAAGGCGCTCAGATGAATGTTGCTTAATAAAATGTTTTGCAGCGATGTCCTGGGCAATCATGACAATTCGTAAATAATGACCATTCATAATGCAATAATGAAAATTATTGCATTATTGCAATTAACCTGCATCATGCACAAATTATTGCTTGTTGAGGTTTATGCTAGAGATGATTTCCAAGAAACTTATTGTACCAATGAATTATTTTTTAATTTCCTACAATTAAAGGGTCAAGAAGTTCTTGCTAAATAAAGACCAAGTTCCAATAGGAATAGCTATTTCGTAGATTATAATTTTTGACCCAAGCTAGTAATGATTTATTCAAAGTTTGGAAGAGACGACGTCATTGTGTGGCAACAGACTTTTCTGATGTCATGTATTTTGAAGAGGAAAGTTCGATCATGCTCTGAACGAAGGCTTAATAATGTTTAGAGGACATGATAAAAATCTTTAGCTTGAATATCTCTATTAGGGTTCGACAAACAGGAAATATTCACAACCTAGCTCAAGAAACTAATTATATTTTTATTAGGTTCCATATAATCATCTTTCTCATACATTCCTCATCCATAACGGTGAACAATACACAAACGGTGTCCCTCTCCGGAACAATTAAAATGCATGGCATAATAAGAAAGCGTTTGCTCTTGAAAACATGCATTTGTAAAAATATTGATCATGTGAGAGAATAGAATTATGTGTTTAATAAAAATAGACCAAGTCATTAGGTTTTCGAAGAAGATGGTATTTGAGTTGTACAACCGTTACATCCATACTCGTATTGGTTTCTAATTCGTTCCCTTATTTTTCTTAATCTACAACGTATTCGCAAGCGCATTTTGAAACCATGTAAGCTCTGCGCTTCGCGTGAATAAGCAAAACTCTAAAGAAAAATCAATAAAGCGAGTTGGCTGCTCGAGTTCTCTCACCAACAGGCATAAATGCTCGAACAAAATCTCTTAAGGGAGTTCAGCATAACGATTTTTAACGCTCACATTTCACGCTAGCATTCAGTAATTCTTGTGAGAATGTAAGTTATCACTCGTGAGTGAGCTCTTTTTTACAGCGGCACCCTAATTCGACAACTCTTCAGTTCATTCAACCTGAGTGTCCATTCATGGCTATCTTCAAGAAATATCCGCCAGCTGGAACTTAGTTGTCGTAGGATATACAAAAGACATTTTCTTCATTGATAAGACTAACAAAAGGATTCACTGAGCAACAGTGCTCTTATATTTACTCGTCGCACTCGCTGCATTCCGATCTGGTGCTTTACTGCTTTAGTTCACTTGTTATTCTCAGTCTTAATTCTCCCAGACACTTTTCTCGCAGAATTAAATCCCTTCAATTGAAGCCGGATCGTTTTTATCACCCCTCTCTTGCGTAGTTGTAGCACGACTGGGTTTTGATTCACGAAATCTCTCGAGTAAATGCGTCTTTGGACTGAACATTCTCCGGGCATAATAATTGATTTGGGTCGCGTTTGAAGAACTTCAATGCCTGAGATGTGCAAGAGTCTTGAGCTGAACTGGGGGGCTTCTGGCAAAGGAAAACGGTCACCTGAAATAACTGGAACTTTCTTTCAGATATTGTGTCTCATGGATTGCGGCATACGCAGGTGTCACGGTTGTTGTTAAATAATTATTTTTTAGATGGAGGACGTAAAATATTTATCCCAACTTGCTTCAGAAGCAAGCTAGCAGGAGCAAGTTTTACAATTTGCTTGGATAAAGAATTATTTTAAGCTCTAATTATTACATAAACAAAAAATTATTACAAAGTATTCACAAAAGATCAAAAAATAGTTCAAGGTATTCATGAGCTAAATTTTTCAATGAGAGAACATCACTTCTGATTTTTTTAAATTGAATGTCGTAAAGAATTTTGAATTAATTAAAGTAACATTTGAGTGATGTCGCACCGACCTGAACTTGTCTTATCAGATAAATTCCGATTTTTCACTCTAATAATTTCAAATTATTCAAGTTAAAATTTTCAATAGTAGAACAACCACCTGTGCTGGTTAGTTTATTTGGAAAAAAATAGTTCTAGTTGCGACTGCAGAATGACAGAGAAAGATAAATTTTAAGCGACAACTGAGCGCGTCTAATTTTTTTATATCTATTTTACATTCAAAATTGACAATTCGCACACGACCTACCTTTGATCCCCGTGATTCGCTATCAAAATTTTTTCAATAAGCCGTTAAGAATAAACCTAAATTTCATCTTTTACTCCATCTGCAGTAGAAGTCACATCCTCGTTCGCACACTTTTTTTTGACAGAAATTCTTACGACAAGAGGAAAAATATCCTTGCTAACAAATGCGTATTATTTCACAGTGCTAAGTAACGAATAGCGGATCTACATTTTAACCGCTTACACCGAAAAGATAAAATTAAAAATCGATTTTAGTGTGAGTGAAGCTGAATGTTCACACGGAAAATACGCTTTTAACTCATTCGTTCGAATTCTTTGGGTCAAAATCAAACTTGCCAGTATCATAACACAGAGGCATAAACTAGAGTGGCATAGTCACCACACTCACTGTACAGCAACTTTTCATTTTTAAATAAATTAACAGTGACCGTATTTTGAAGTGCCCAGTCAGTAAACCCAGACATATTACTAATCATTTCCGAAACTATCATCGTTATTTCATCAGGAATATGCGCTTCAACTTTTGCACAGCAGTATTCAGAGTACCAAAACAGAAATAATATCGTAAACTTGGGAACGCAAATCAAGACAAGTAATTGTACGCAATTTCTTATCAGAGAGTGAGGACGCAGAAGACAGAAGAATATTTCAGACACATGTGATAGGAGAATAAAATAACGCAGCCTTGGAAAGAGGGGCGAAGAACGGCCGGTCGCAGCTGCCGCATTCCTAGTCGGAAGAGTTGAGCCGAGCTCAGCTCCAACTGACCAGCTTTCTCCTCAACGGGAATCCAAGCTTGGTCAGTAACCTGGAACAGGTTCTGAGCTTTTAGTTCCAGATTCCCACTCCAGAAATATTGCGAGAAAAAGTACCTATTTTGTACCCGCGTTGTCATCAGAGGTCAGAACTGATCCAGTTTTTCCTAAATGCCTCAAAAGGTCTCAACGTGAAACTTTTTATGAACCACATGCCCTACGCTGGAAGCTCTCTCCAGAGGTTCCTGCTAACGAAGGACTCGAAAATCTTATCTGTCTATGCATGTGGTGAACAGAATGCCAAATTTTTCAATGTTGCGCTTAAATTTAATTGTAAGAACACTTCGAATGACATTATGTTCAGTCATATTCGGTTCAAAGTTTAATCTGTAACCCTAGAATAATATTGAACTCTCCAGAATGAAAACTCTGGAAAAAAAACAAACTTGTCGAAAAATACTGCATCGCCTAAATTGTATCAAAACACCACGAATTTACTTTGAATAGGTAAATGATGGCTCAGTTATGTACCATCATTTCTAATTCTACGTCATCTGAACTACCCGAAAGTAAACTTTCATAACACCTGAAGTAATCAGAAGTTAACATTTGTCTCATTTGATTTGTAGTATTTTCGAACAATGCAGCTAGCTCATTCGTTGGTCAGCATTTTCAGTGTAATTATTAGAAATTTAAAAAAATGATTCATTCAAATTCTAAAAGTGACTTTTTAAAACAATTTCCATCGCTCAAACATAAGGTTTAGAATTATTAAATTAGTAGAAATAATTTTGGTCACTAACAAAATGACGGGCGAGGTGCACAGTAGATTCAGGTTTGATCTCCTGGTAAATAAGAACCCATACCATTCATTGGTTAAGCGGTTTTTCTAGTAAAAGTAAATTCAATCTTAACATCATATAGATTGAGACAGACCCAAGCCTCACATTCAAAATATGCTGTTAGGGACTAGAAAATGTGTGAAGTGAAAATCATTGAATTTTTCACATATGTACTGTTCGTAGTATAAAAGGTTTTCATTTTCATGCACACCCACGTTCCTTGACAGTTCTATGATAGTTAAAGTGAAAAATAAATCTGAATTCATTCCGTGTAATCTGTTACCAGCCAGTCTATTCAGTAAGGTGATTATTGTTGAGACGTAGTGTTTGTGGACGAAATGTTCAATTTAAGACATCTTTCAACTCTCCCTGTTTGGGGCTGAATGAAATGGCTACAATCTTCAGCACAAAATTATTTTAAAAAAATGAGTAAACCTCTAATTGTTTTGATAAACAGATCTACCTTATTCATAATTCATGACTAATTTCGAAGGCTTTTCCAGCGCAGATTCTAAGGTGCTGCGAATGTACATTTCTACTTCGATCGAAATTAGTAAATCACTCCATTAAGGCATTATTTTAAACTAGGGTTTGGTAATAAGGCATCATGTTGATTTAAGCAGAATATATTTTCGAAGGGGGCTCAAAGGATACTTTCAATCAACAATAAATGACATTATTTTAAACATGGGCTTAGTGATAAGGTATCGCATTGATTTAAACAGGATACATTTTCGAAGGGATGTTCAAAGGATACTTTCAATCAACAGTAAATATTCTCTTGCTTTTAAAGAGAATGCAAACAACGACACCTATTCCTCCTTCATTTTTAGAAGAAGCATAATTGAGTAGAATGCTAAGACCAGCCTAGATAGTAGCTTCTCCAGCAGTAAGACAGGTATTGTAGGGCCATGTAAAAGCAAATGAAAAAATCGGGACAGCGACAACTAGCTGGGACGTTTCGAAGCGTAGGATATCTCAGGTGGTGTGATAACTCGATCTACATGGTGAATATAATTTTCCGATGTGTGCGTGTAATACGTAAATTGAAAAGTATCAAGCATTGAGGTCTGCTGTTCCAAATTTGGAAATATATTTGCGAGTACGTTTCTCAGTGAAAGTTGAAAATGAACTTAGCAGACGATCTGTGTAAGCAAGGCTCTTTATTTACGACGGTAGATCTGGAGTTAAGATGCCATTGCTGCAATATTTCATCTTTTCAATTGTCGTGATCAATATCAACTCCTAGGAGGCCAAACACCTAGGCAGGACTCGACAAAATAAGCTGTTTTTAGAATTACTAAAATATTGTTAATTTTTTCATTCAACTCAATAATATTTAGACTCTGCACGTTCAGATTCATTTGTTTTAGTACTCTTCCCGGGGTAAAATAGTCATAAAACTATTGAGCAAACTCTCTGTCTTCCATATAATTTAATGGAACAGATGTATCGGTAGGCTTATAATATTTACGTACAAATTCTACAGAAGGGGATGAGTGTTTTTTAACTCTCTTTAATTCGATTTGGTATGTATGATAGTTTCCTTACTCTCACAAAATTTCAAATGCTGAACATGCAAAGATATTGACATTTTTTCAAGACGTTCAACTAAAAGGAGTAAACATAATACATAAAAATACCGGTTTTCCGCTAACAAAAGATAATTGGTGAGTAAATCATCATCAGTGATAAATGACTTCACTATTATCATGAATCCACATGTATGATTTACGTCAATGTTATGCCGTTTGCAAAGTCTAACTATAAATAAAATAGCAAGGATAGTCACTTTTAAAATAGACATGTATACAACGCAACTAGTTTGCTACCGAGCTGAAAAAGTATTTTCGTGAAAAAAATCAAAGAAACCATGTCTTACGTATTTACATTCAAGCTCCAAGAGTTCTCTCACACAAAATAATCAAATTTAGCCGCAGTTTCTGTGGTTGCACGGGTAGAGCAACAAGACGGTAAAAATTTCTACTACCAAAGCCCAGCGTTTCGGGCATGCTCTTTACGACACCGCAGTCTATCGTTTATCGAAACATTAAACTTTGGGGTAAAATTAAGTGCAAGAAAATACAGGTTAACAAATTCAGTGTACAAATAAAATTTGCTAAATTTTAACAGTACGAAAGAGACCGAGCTATGTCTGACGTGGCTGTGTTTTTCCCAGCTGCCTTCACTCGAGCGGTGCAGACTTTTTACTTTCGTTTTATGTCAATTATCGATTTTCCTTCGTTTTAAGTTTGAAAAATCACGAAACCCTAAAATTATTTTGCCAAAAATTTAAATTGTTTTCCAGTGAGCATCTCGACAAAGTTCGTCCATGATTTATGAATTTGCATGTCCGACGATTGTAAAAAAAACCTTGGAGTTATCAACGAGTTTCTAG
>JACJUY010003859.1:39080-52210 GCA_014220935.1 Platorchestia sp. MABIK | reverse complement strand
ATTTATGAATTTGCATGTCCGACGATTGTAAAAAAACCTTGGAGTTATCAACGAGTTTCTAGCAACAAAACTCAAAGAAAATTTAATTGTTAATTATTATTTTAATAATTGTTAATTATTATAAGTTAATTTTGATGGCTTCATCAGGATTTTACGAAAGAATCCATTAATGAATGTAGCTTCTAGTTGAGTTTTAATCTGGAAATGAATATTGACTCATCATTGACTTAAGTTATCGGTGGTACATTAAATGAGTCTATTAACTTTCAGGACAAAGCAAAACTTTCTAAACTACTGAAGCGTTAAAGGTTTTCATTTTCGGAGTCATCACCGTGATTTATTCTTTCTATTTCTTTCTGGTCGACGAGCACCTTGAATGCAACAGATTTCTTGGTTTCAGAATCTGAAGCGCCATTTTCCGAAGTCCCTTCCTGCTGGAAAAAAAGTTATTTTAATTTGAACTTTTGGGAAATTTATTCCATGTATTTCAGTTTAATGTGAAAATGCAGAACACTTAAAATATTCTGTCAAAGTTGAACCGATGGTAAAGTCAGGTAAACAAATCAAGTTAAGGTACAGTTCTTACTACGTGAGTTCTTGCAAATGAATTAAATCACAGGCCTATCAAACCTAAATCAAACTCATCTTTAATCATTAAAAAAAATTAACGTCTAAAATTTATCATATTCAAGAAAAATAACTTGATTAATACCTTAGTTTTTCCAGTGTCTTCATCAGATGAACTACTCGTCTTCGACTTTTTCTTCTTTTTGACGGTCGGCGAGGACTGGAGTTTGGAGAAGCTGCCTGCCACCAGCGGCGCCTCTGGTTCTTTGTGCACCTCCACGGACACCGACTTCTTCTGTTGAGAAATTGAACTCTTTACCTCCACACGGTATCTCCATCACCGAGTTACATAGTCGATGCTTCGACTTCAGGGCTAAAATTTACTTAGAGTTCTTTAAAGGACAGAGTAGTAAGTTTGATGGCGTGTTTTGGGAATATATCACCGACTTCTGTTCAGAAATTGAACTCTTTATCTACATACTGCATCTCCAACACTGAGTTACATAGTCGATGCTTCAACTTCAGGGGGGGGCCAAAATTTTATGCTTGGGGTTCTCTTTACCTCCTTACTGCATCTCCATCATCGAGTTGCATAGCCGATGCTTCGACTTCAAGGCCAATATTTACTGCTTGGAGTTATTTGAAGGATCGAAAGTTACATATCGGGTTTAGGAAATATGTGTTAATAATTATTATAATTCCGAAGTGAAACTGTCCCGAGTTTACAACCAGTTGTGCACACCAAATAATGTTCGTGGAATGGTTATCTGATCCAGCGCTGCTCGCTTAACAGTTAATCCAATTATAATTTAGCCCGTAATTCATTCAGTAAAGAAAATTCTGAAAAATAAATGTACCCTCATTTTTTTTCGAGACACTACGCTGCGGTTATCAAAGGGAAGGCGAAGTTCCAAAACCTCTCATAGAAAAGTTTAACCTGCTGTTCTGCATACATCAACGTAAATATGAATTGTCCAAATTTATTTAATGTTCGTATTCAAACTCAAACTGTAAAGATCAATTTCTTTTCTCACCTTCATGATGGGTTTGGCAGGAGAGGCGGCCGAGACGTCCGGAGGTTCCTTCTTAGTTCTCACCGAAACACCGTAACTGGGGGATAAAAATTTCAATACCAGAAAACGCTCTCCAATTCCGTTATTTTTAGGATGTTCGAGTAAACAGGTGGAATCATCTCATTAATTACATTTTCTGAATTATGATGCTGAGAGCGAGAGCTCTGTAAAAAAAGTGCATTTTTGTTTGAAAATACATAAATTCAAATACAGTCTGCCTGTGTCAGTACTTGACAACTTCTCTTAATAAATATTGACTTTCGGGTCTGACGAGGCTTAGGAACGCTGAAAAATGGAGTTAATTAGCAGTCGATTATTTCATTACGCTGCAATGCATTGCATATGCTATGAAAAATCAGCTCGTTATATTCACGACATGCAGTTCAAATAATTATTTCATCAAAAGAAGATAGCTCGACTATCTATTTGAGCCCCTAGACTGCTAACAAATATTTTCCGCACATAAACATCTCTCGCAAAACAAGAAATCGCTCGTCGCAGCTGGCTGGCACAGCCTGGGCATCAGAACAGAGGCGCACAGAACACATAAGTGCAACGAAGTATCGACATTTATTTTCATAAATTATTCATCCTGCTTAAAGATAAAAAACTTTATTCTGTCAAGGGAAAAATAAGCAATTTTCTAGAGAACAGAAAGAAAAGGTGGGCTTCTGAACGTTGCTATTTCACTCCTAATTCGGCTTCACGAGCTGGAAAGAATATAGCTCTGCTAAAGTATCGCACATTTGAGATGGAAGCATTCGGGAACCTGAAAACTTCAATGATTTTTTCTCTGTATGTTTTTCAAAAAAATGCATCTGGTAGAAGAAGCGTTACGTCACAACGTCACTATAAAATTCTAAATAAATTTGCATTGTAAAAAATAACAAGCGCGTGTTCATAAAATGTTCTTAAAGTTGAATGGTCGTACTTCGAATGATCAAACTGAACTGAATGGTTAAACTTCAGATATTTGGAGACATATGTATGCCAGATTTAACTAAAAATCTCTTGAATTACTTATATTAAACATTATCAAACAATCTGAAATTATATTGGTCACTAAGTGACACGATATTGAAACGATTTTCCCTCAAATATGCGCGAGATAATCACAACAATAATAATTCAACATTTTTGCAGGAAGTACTCAAAATGACTACGCTCACACCTAATTATAATAATTTGAAGCCTCACCCGTTCGCTGACTTCTTAGAGCTGGCATTGCTCTCAGCGCGACTCTTTGATTCTTCGTCCTCGATTTCGCTGGCGCCGCCGAAGGATACGTACGGCGTTTTCTTGAATTGTGGCGCGTACGACGAGTTCACTGCAACAAAAAAACCTCTGTCAGTTTTTTTTGCATTGGCTACTGGCATGTCACAAGGCGCTGAGGTGCGCAGTATGACAGCGCGGTGTGAGGGAAAGAAATTGAAAAATACTACTGAACATGGTACCTTAGATACCGTCAAAACGCTGGGTTGCTCAGTAGAACAAGGATGGGGCTTGCGACAGATTGCAATAAGAAAAATATCACTCAGCAGGTGTCAAGAAAAAATGTGACTTTAATGTTTACTTTCGACATCGTCATGTTAAGAGGTGTTGAGCTGCGCGCATGGTGAGAATAGGGATCTGACTCTCAGGGAAAAGGGGGAAGGGGAAAGAGATAGGGGAAAACCAGCGTAACATATTTGCAGCTAATTTTTTATAAAAAAAACCCTAAACAAATAAATAAACAATTTTCTGAAACGTAAAATTACCGATTGCTTGGCTATTGGGTGGACATTAATGTATAAAGAGAGCAGAAAATATAAGAAAGACTGGTTTAATAATACGTACAACTCTTGAAACGGTGAAAGAAGTAAAAGGAATAAAAATATTCTAATTAATAAAATGTAAGATATTTAATCTTTTGAGACGGTGAAAGTAGTTAAAGTAACAAATATATTCCAATAATATGAATGAAATTGAGAAATTTGAGCGTGAGGCGCGTAGTAGCGTCAGCAAAGAGTGTGGTTTGAGTCTTGTAAGAAAGAACACGAAATAAAATAAATGTTGAACGAAGTGAATTGGACGGGTAATGAAATAGAGGAACAATTAATGAAAAGCTGCGAACGAAAAATAAAATGCTGAGATTTACAGCATATGGGTGCAAAGGGGAAATGATAAAAGAAAGAAATAAGCAAAAAACTTAACCAAGTGCAGCTATGATTGAAATGTGAAGTAGAAATTGAAGGTGACAATAGACAGTCCAGGAAATGAACGAAGAGAATATACTGTAAAAATGCAAAAGAAAGACCACAACGAAGTGAACGAAGGCATCTCTTGAATGCGAGCCTATGCGCGGGAATTAAACCGAATACGTTTAGCAATTTCTAAATGATAGAAAAGACTTAGAAAAGTACCAGTAGCCGCATCAAATTCCTGTAGAGAAAGAGCTGAAATCAGGCACCGATCGATGCAGGTAAAAAAGAAATGCCAGTCAAATTGATCGAAATTGCGAACGCTGTTGAGTTTCATGATTTTGAAGAATTGTTTGGGGCAAAAAGGCGCATATGACGGCGTTGAGACGTAGGTGAAACAGTTTGTTTGTTAAAAAATTTACGTTTATTTGCTCTTCAAATTTGGTTACATAGAGGCATTTCAGTGCAACGCCAAAAGTTCTTGCCTTTGATCATTGAGGTGTCCTCAGCCTTCTGGCCTCCCTTGTAGGCGGTGAAGGAGGCGACGGTCTCGTCCTCAGCAGGTCGTGACGCTTGGAAGTCTCCCTCAGACCCCGTAAGGTAAGGGCTGCTCTTTGTGCCGTCAGGGGATGGACCTAAGAAAAAGCAAAACCTCGGCTCAAGGTAAACAGTCGCCACACAATTTAAAATACCTTAGAAAAATTCAAATGTTATTTTGATGCTATTTTGAACCAAATTGGAGTATTTTACGTGATGGTACATTGAAGTGTTGAGCCAGTTTCCGAAGTTCTGAGGGCCTGCTGAGTGAGCGCAAAGTCTAAGGGTGGACGGCGAGAATCAAATGAACTTATGGAAACGCCAAAATGTGTCGAGAAAGAGAAAAATTGAAAGTGACGGGAATGGGATATATTTTGATCAGGATATTCTAATACTTCGCTCGATACTCAAGTCACGGTCTATTCAATACACACGATTGTAGATTTCCTGGTATCGTTATCCCGCATGCTTGTTTTCTCGCAAAAACTACATGCTTGAGCTCCAACACATCGGAACGCTAACCTGGGTCGATTCTGTGCAATCCAAGAGAATGTTGGGAGGATTTTCGGTCCACACCACCAGCTGCGGCGCCTGCACCAGCGCTGTATGGGAAATCGGGCGCAGAAAACCGAAGGTCGTCCGTCATGTCAAAAGGCGGCTGAATTGGCTCCTCGAAATCGTTCTCAATATGTCTGTTCTCTGTCGCGATGTTAGGAGCGACAACCGAGACACGTGTGGAGTCGTTTCTGCTGCTCGTGCTCGACCCGTTATTGCGATCTCTGTGATGTGTGAGAAGGGTGTTCTCGTTCTAAAATAACGCTTTGTGAGGTCAGACGCCTAATGCCAGAGTGGTTACCCCTATTTATGGGAAGAAACGATTTAAACCCATGATTTTACGTATTTTTCTTGAGACTTTTTATGGGGGAAAATTTCGTATCCAACTTTCCCAGACAAGGTAGAGAATGTTTTCAATCGTATCTCCAAGTACTGAAGCAGATGGGAACACAAGATCTGATTAACGAGAATTGAAACAAAACAACTTCCTAAATTTATATGTCCAGGACCCATGTACAGTACTAATTTTAGGTGCAGGTATCTATTTAGGTGCAAATATCTGTTTAATAACTTTAAGTATGGATTTAAATTCAAGTATTCATTTATTTTCAATTTATTTAAATCCTAATGTTTATTAAATCCTGTAAACGATTAAGGGAAGTAATTCTGTGCTCAAGCCTAATGGATAATATTCTCAACCCCAAATTTTCTGTTCTGCTCCGGACAGAATCCAATCAAAATATTCAAGTTGAACCTTCATTAGTCTTTTGTGTAAAAAGCTGATCTCATTTAAATAGCTCTGGGAGATGCAATCTTTCCATGGCTATTTTCTAGAAATTAATCTTTAGAAGCTTGATGCCCTTTATTTTGAACCATCAAATAAGGAAGTGCTGTTCCTTTTAACGGCTAACGATTACCACTAAGCAGCAAAATTTGACGTATGCGTTTCCAGCCACGAATATTTTTCTACTTTACTTGGCCCATTTACTGCGCTGCGTAATTAAATGAATGAGAGGTTCTTCGTACGTCATATTAATCATTTACATGCTAGTTCGAAAACCGGTCACCGTCGTAACAGAAACTAAAAAATTATTTTGATGAAGAAATGACATTCTCAAAGCGCTAGTGCGACTGCGGATCAGTTGCCCTTTGTAAGTGTGTCAGTTATTGTAGAATATTTTTCAATGTTTGTGATATTTTCATCAACATCAAAGAACTCATTCATAACGAATGCGTTGCACATTTTTCCTCACGTTTTCTCATACATCAGCGGATAATAAGTTTAAGATGAAACAATCAATTCTCGGAGAGAATTTTCTCATGTATCAAAGGTTTAAGATGAAACCATCAATTCTCAGAGAGAATTTTCTCATGTATCAAAGGTTTAAGATGAAACCATCAATTCTCAGAGAGAATTTTCTCATGTATCAAAGGTTTAAGATGAAACTATCAATTCTCAGAGAGAATTTTCTCATGTATCAAAGGTTTAAGATGAAACCATCAATTCTCAGAGAGAATAAGACATCTTACATTTCACTCATTTCCGTGTTGAAGGCGTGGTTAGGATACGCTGAACCCAAAGTACTCGGCCCATCGATTCTGTCGGAAAAAGTAATAGAATCGAGTAAGACGAGAAGTTTCTGGGAATGATAAATGGAGTTCGAAAGCGCTGTAATCTGAGTTAAAATATATACCAACGAGCAGTTTATATATCACGTCATACGTAAGCTTCCGAAATTGTGCAAAAAGGATTTTCACCTAATAATTTCAAAAAATCTTCACGAAATTAAACCAAGAAATTTTCAAATGATTTTAAAAGGGATTCGTCACATGATAGCCCTAAGGCAGTTTTAAAATCAAGGCCAAAGGAAAATAAGGATCACATTCTTCTCGATAGCAATCTTCGAAAATGATGCAAAACTGAAATCGAATTTTTTGTTTCAGCTTTGTTTCATAGAGATTGACTCTGAAATTTTGTTCCCACTCAATGATTTCAACTTGACACACGTCTAAAGGAATGGCATAGAAGAATAAAATAATTCACGTGCGTTTCGGAGAACTCAACTCAGTTCACAGTCTCAACACCCGTATCAAGCCTTAGGTTTGTATAATTTTCGTGAAATGCTCCACCTTTCCGAGTCGCGTTCGATAAAATAGATCCACCTCAGTTGTGTGTTTTGATGTGATTAAAATAACACAACCTGTCCCACAATCTAAAGCCTGTTCCACATTTGTTCCTTACGGCAAAAGTTGAAATAGTAAACTTCTTTAATAGATTTTTATATCCATGCAATTTAACGTTTATTGAAATACGACTTCATAAGCCTTGCCGGTACGCTGCACTTTCCCTTTCACCGCTTCCACTTTTCATCGAATTCAAAATTGGTTGCTACAGCATTAATGTATGCTACTCGTACTTCGATGAACGTACTTCGTACTTCTTTACGCAAAAGAGTTAAATGCATTCAACAAGGTTCAACAATGTACACTTGTTATCTAGAATTATTTCATGCCCGGCGTTACGCGATGGTAAAATGAAAAGCATGAACCTAACGTAGTTTCACTTAAGCATGTCTGCTTCTTTCACCTTTGCACTTCAATAGCTCATAACCATTAAATACAATTGACCAGAAATTATGGCTCCTTCATCTCTATATTTTCATTATAACACTAACGTTATCAATTGCTTCAGAAACTCACCCCGGTGGCGTTTGCTCTTTCTTCTTGCGATACCAGAAGAAGCCCGCCACTGCTCCTATTAGGATGACAACCAGAAGACCGCCCAAGATGCCCACAGCCACCTGGTAGCCTGTGACGTCAGTTGCCTCCTCAGTTGGGCTGAACGTCTCCTCTTCGGAGAAAGTTGAAGCCTTCTCACCGACTGGCAGAGCCCTGCCAGGTGAAGTAGGGTCAAGCTACTTATTTCTTAGCTAAAGAATTTTGTAGAAAGAGGTTTTACTCCTAATAATCACGTTCATCTTCTTAGTGATAGGCATTACAAATGGATTTATTATTCTATGTTTAATATTTTTTACGCTTGTGTTCCTTGTCTAATTCTCGTTTCTATGTATTTCACTTAGTAGCTTTGCTTGCTTTAAAAGTATTGATTCATAACTTTTAATAGCAATAAAATGATTAATTATTTCCTTGAATTTGTTGCCCGGTCCATTAGTTTTCTTGTAGGCTTTCATTAAAATTAGCTACACTTGCTCCTGCGTAAATCCCTTTGGGTAAATACGTTATGACTCAGCACGCAAATTTAAGTAAATCATGCTAAAGCAAAGTCCTATACGTTCCTAAACGTTACGAAGGTAAGGACGTCCGTAACATAGAGTTTCAGAGCTGGTAAACAGCAATGCAGGTATAATAGGCCAAAATTAATTGCATTTAGAGCCTACCAAACCAGCTTACGAGTCTCAAGGACTGAGGTGCTTCATGTGTCTCAGAGTATATCGATAGTGAGACGTGCATGTTCAATTGCGTACTGTTCAACTTTGTGAGAAGAATGTTTACAAAGAACGGATTTTCTTCGTAAAAAAGAATGATGACAATGATTGTTATGATCAGCATTTCTAATTTGTCGTTTCTTTTATCGTTATAGTCGGATCATCTTCAATGGCATTGTTAACAAGAGTTTTTTTTCTGTTGATACTAATGCTTCGATAATGATACTGTCGTGATTTACGTATGAGACATACGGTAATCGGTAGTTCCATGAAATCCTCAATTTTCATTTGAAAAAGCATTTAACATCAATTTTTTAGTTCATTTAAATGAATTTTATGGCCAAAACAGCATACTTCAATGTTTTAAACTGTATTGCTGGCCTACCCGTTGAGATCCTCCAGGGAAACGTAGTCGCCGTCGTCATCGAAGCCGTAAATATGAGCTACGGACACCCATGAGCTGTCGCGCAGACCATTGCTGTCTCGCCTCATGCGCTGTCGAGAAGACGTGGCTCTGCCCACCACTCTCACATCACCGGTATCTTCGTCTGACAAAGCGACACTCGAATACAGGAGATGCAGATCAAGTTCAGTAATCTGGGACAGTCTCTGGATCTCTGCTTGGATTTCCGAAGTCGTCATATCACCCAATGCGATGTCGAAAATGTTCTCGGTGTTGAGCGGTACCACCTGAGACGACATGCGAACTTTTGTTAGGTTCTCCCACGCATTAACTAAATACAGACACACAGTTATTAGAATTACTTTCGAAAGGAATCGAAATAAACTGCTAATTCATGATAATTATGAGGATAAGACCATTCTAAAATGCAGCATCACTTTGTAGATCACAACAGGCATCCTTTATAAACAGTTAAACATATTTCATGTTTGATGCACAAACATCGACACGCATACCAAAAACAAGCACAATGAATTGTTAGCGAAAACGTTTCCATTCCTTGATTGACTTGACCGGATCTAAAAATTCGATGCAATTTATTTGATCAGGTAGTTGAGCAGTGTAGAATTACTGAAAGGCTAGAAAACTCAGCGATGACATCAAAATTTGACTGTCATACAGTTTACGAAACTTTATTTTATTTGCAGAAATACTTACCTCAGTTGTAATATAACCAAACTTGCTGCCCTGACTGCGAATGTTCTTAGCTCGTCAGGATGAATCCACTCATTGTTTTTAGTTTTAAAACTTCTGTGAAACAGATGTGAGCATCTCTTGTGAAAAAACTACCAGCATGTAAGCTTGGTAACAAAGGTTCTAATCCGCTGCTTCAATAACTAGTGATGAGACCACAATTGGCAACGAGATGTTACGAAAATAAATGTTTCTTCCGTCACTCTCAGGCAGGTACTTCTACCACCACCACTGACCGTAATCTTGCGCTGGTCTTCTTCATTATCTCCGTCACTAACAGTGACTGTCACTTGACAATCGTCGGAGCAGGAGGAAGGATCAGCCAAGTACAAGTTACCCGTCGTCTGCTCCAGGAGAAACACACCGCTGTCGTCGCCGGACAAGCTCAGCTCTATGTCTCCATCTGTGTCCTTGTCTTCAACCTTAAAGAAAGAAAAAAAACTGTAACTTATCAGAATTTCCTTCAGATTTCATTTGGAGGGATAATTTTTAAAGGTCGCAACGGACGGGTTTTCAAATATGATTTTAAACAAGAAGTAAATTGTCGCTTTCGGGTCTCTTACGGAAAAGTTGGAAATTAATATTTATTTAAAATATTCGTGACTTGAATTACGTTGTGAATTATAGCAACTGAGGTGAGCTTATGTATCCTGATATTTTCGTAAATAGTTACTTCTAAGCCCTGTTATTTTTCTCTGTTGGTTTGACAACGCATCAAGTTTCAGGACCCAATTATGAAGTATATGCGTACACATTCTGGTTTTCATGTGTCTAACATCAACTCGTCCAACAGCAAAATGCAAATTTGAAAGATATTTTATGCAAAGACATGTGTGCGATGCATTTGTGCAAGAGTTAGAAGAGCAGTGTGCGTGTATAATTTGTGTATAATAAATAGGTAACAATATTATTGTAGCGTTTGAATTTTTTATTTCTCCAAGTCCCTGGCGACCATAACCTCTACAATTCGTCGAACCACACAATTTTTCCAATAAAATACAACTTATTCAACTATCAAGAGCTCCTGTCTACTTCTAATCCGAGAGTTTCTATGTTCCTAAAATCAAATGTAAGTTTTTCGATGTTCAGTTTACATTAGGAACTACAAAATTCATTTTACATCATCGGAAATCTCCGGGAACTTCAAATTGAATGAGATAATAAGTTTATGCACAAACAGCCTCTCGATTAATCTAGTGCTTCTCAGACTCACTTCAACTTTTCATCCAAATAATCACAAATCTGGGTTAAGCCATACAATGTATTGAGTGCAGCGTAAACTCATTCAGCTTTATATTCAATTAATCACAAATTCAGATTAGAATGTTTTATTTTAGTTTCATGTAAACTCACCACAATTTTGACAACTGGTCCCACTACTTGCTGGAGGGCCCTGTTCTTTGGGTACCCGACTCTGAAGTCAGAGCTGGGCTCTACGATCTTGGGCGCTTCGTCGTTCTCATCCTCGATGTTCACAACCACGATCACTTCGCTCCTGTAAAGATGAAAGCTTGGGCTTATGCAACGAGTACGATACGGCAGATCTGCAGTCAAACGAATTAAAGGCAACAAAATTCCTCTAGCTAGCTGATCTTAAAATAAAATGAAATTCCAAATCCATTACTTAAATGATGTGATGTCTAAACTTTAATTTTACCTTCAATGCGTGTCCTATCATTATATAAGGTATGAAAAATATCGTGGATGTTCTAGATACAAAATCCTCTAAAATTGTTTAAATTGTTTAAATTGTTTGAAATATTTTAAAATCTGTTTCAATGAAATTTAACTTGATTCATGAAACTATTTACCTTGTTATTTAAAGCAAAACTACATTCTGTTTCACTCAGGGGTGAATCCTTGATCAACAACTGACGAAATAAGGATTTTATAATATTTTCAGCATTCGAACCAAAGTATTCTTTATGAACAGCAAGCGAAAACCAAGTTAAAATTGAAAAATAATGATTCAGCATTTATTTAGTACTATAGAGTTAGTACTTCTTTTGATTTAATGAAGCATGCTTAACCATTGCTAGATGATGTATAAGCTGGAGAGAAACACGGGAAAAATGAAATATTTCAGGTTACATTGAGATTATTCATCCAAACCTCCAGAGCAAATCGCTTGCAAGATTATGATTATAATCATAATCTTAATGATAATCAAATTATAATTATAAGTTTAGGTAAGCGCACCTAAACGCTATGTGAGCAAATCAGTTCCATGGGTCATGGCGGATGATTATGATACTAGTTGAACAATTAATGGCTTAAGAACAGTCGGCTTTTGCTCTTGGATTTATAAGGAACACTTAAAAACAACCTAATTGATTCGAGCTAATGGTTTGCTTTCTCTATAACTGAAATAGGTAAAAGCAAACAATGTCATTACATAATTTGAATTATTTGGAAAGCACAATGATCGTCCGATCCCTTTTTTCTTTGGGGAATAAGTTGGCTCCAAAAGCAATGTACAAAAAATGATCTCACTTATCACGACCACTAATTAGCATATCTGAGGCAAAAAATAACATAGACGATGATTTATATCCGTTGTTTAACAGACCTATCGATATCGCTGATTTCCGATGGACATAGTTCCCCAGTTTGCTGTGCTTTGATCCAGACAGCGATGCTGCGTTCTCCGACAGGCATTTCATCCGCATCCACTTCTTGCTTCAGAATGAGATCGCCTTCATCAGTGATGTCGAAAGCATCTGCGAACAAAACTTAATTCTAGCAGACATACTCAACATGTCATTGTTGTCAAAATTCATGTCAACATTCAGTTGCACAAAAATGAAAAATGATTATTAAATAAGAAAGGACTCGAACATTCAACAGTCTTTGAGCCTTGGAAACTATACTTCAAGGAGGGTTGAAATAGAATCTATGGGTTAAAAGACAGCGTTACGAAAATTAAGACCAGCATTCACAGAATTTTTGAGTAGCTTCATACCAGGTTTCAAAAGCTTACTTAAAGACTTGAATATAATGATTAAAAGTTTAAACGTTTATTTAAGCTCAGTTGTTAAAGAGATTCTTAGCTGACTAGCACTGAATAACTACCAGGTACCTATTTTTGCGTAGATTTGTACATGCATATTTTCTAATAGATTTATCAATGCTACGGCCACAGTGAATTTTCATTCTTTTTTGTGGCAACATTTGAAAGCAATGAAAACCCTCTGTCCTGAAATAAACGTTTTCTTCGTGTGAGTTTCGCTGCAACCGCGTTATTGCGATTGAAAGTTTTACTCCTGTGATTCTCAAACTATTAAAAATTTGCAATGGGTGAAAAAGAACAGTTTTTCTCTAGCTAGAAGTGAGAAAATCCATTAAGCTTTCGTTGGCCATGTGAACCTAAGAAGGATAGCAACCTATTTTGCGAAGTTGTGCTCTTATGCCGAAAACCTAAAAATTTATGTGCTGCGTCTTCCAATTTCGTTACTTCATGATTTATCTGTAACTTGGTAGTTTTTGAGCGTGTACCCGAGTTTATGAGCGTGTATCCGAGTTTATGAGCGTGTATCCGAGTTTATGAGCGTGTATCCGAGTTTATGAGCGTGTACCCGAGTTTATGAGCGTGTATCCGAGTTGATGAGCGTGTACC
>JACJUY010003859.1:0-38829 GCA_014220935.1 Platorchestia sp. MABIK | reverse complement strand
GAGTTTATGAGCGTGTATCCGAGTTTATGAGCGTGTATCCGAGTTTATGAGCGTATATCCGAGTTTATGAGCGTGTGTCCGAGTTTATGAGCGTATATCCGAGTTTATGAGCGTGTATCCGAGTTTATGAGCGTGTATCCGAGTTTATGAGCGTGCACCCGAGTTTATGAGCGTGTATCCGAGTTTATGAGCGTGTATCCGAGTTTATGAGTGTGTATCCGAGTTTATGAGCGTATATCCGAGTTTATGAGTGTGCACCCGAGTGTATGAGCGTGCACCAGGATGTTTGAGCGTGTGTCGGGATGTTTGAGCGTGTGCCGGGATGTTTGAGCTTGTGCCAGGGTGTTTGACCTTGTGCCAGGGTGTTTGGGTGTGTACCGGGATGTTTGAACTTGTGCCAGGATGTTTGAGCGTGTGCCAGGATGTTTGAGCGTGTGCCAGGATGTTTGAGCGTGTGCCGAGGTGTTAGCGTGTGCCGAGGTGTTTGAGCGTGTGCCGAGGTGATTGAGCGAGCATTTTTACCGAACTGTCGTCTGCTATCAGGATAATAATGAGGAATTAATGTCATGCTCGCTTTTTTCATTTCTTCCAAAGCCATTTTCTATAGCCCTTTGATTCGAATGCAATAACGGCCACCATAGACGTATGTTTCTTAGCTTTTAAAGTCGTGTGTGTTTTTGTTCGTTGAAAACCTGAATCTCATGAAATTATTTCAGACGTTGAAAATTATGATGCGAAAGTTTTTAGCTGAAAAATGTTGTTTTGTTGTTTTCAAAGCAAATTTCATACGAGCGATATCTTATGCACCAGCTTTGTTATATTGTGACCGAAAATATCCTCGTACCATGTTTCTGGTTGGTCAAACTTTAGCGGCTATTTGTGGCTTGTTCAAATCGATTAAAATTGTTCTAATGAATAGCAGAAAAACTTATAATTTCGATAATTAAAACAAATGATCATTATCAAATTTTCAGTCGCTAGCCGATCTAACAAGCAAATACAATTACAAATTCCTTGCGTGAATGAGACTCATAATATTTAATCTTGCCATAGTACAAGACCCCGCATGAAAATAATTGAAAAAAATTTGCAGCGAGAGTATTACTATAAAGCCACCGGTTCCGGTAAATTTGATCCTTCGTATAGAGAATGCTTATTGCAGTTCCACGGCAACCTCATTCAGTCTCACTACTTCCAAATGTACCGAAAGTACCTGCGGATGTCATGCTATTGTAAATAAACTGTTTTCTTTCAGGTTTTCAAAAGTATTGTCGCACGCTCGTGAATCGCAAATATGGTAACCAACACACACCAAACTGGACCACCATCTGAAGCAATGAATTTAGCGTTAAATAATTAGCTTACGTGCAGATTTGACTAGATCATGAGCGCTCTGCAAGCAGAAGTTTTGTCATGAAATCAGCAAATGCTGACCAAGATCTTCCAACGAAAACTTGAGATGTTTAAAGGCTTTCATTTTTTACCATAGTTTTCCTCACCGGAGTGACAAAATCTTCAGAGAAAATGGTTCCTCATTTTCTTTGAACAATTTTTTGCCGTAAATAGGTTATGCGCATGACATCTGCATCGCATTGGACTGACTTCAAGTCAGCTCAGTCATTTTGAAATTTCCTGAATCCTTAAAAAAAGTATGTAAAAATGTAAAAATTCATCGAAAAGGGCAAATCCCTTAAGCTGTCCAAATACGCTTACTTGAAAGCCTTCTTGTTTCTGAGGTTTCATTATTTCAATGGAAGATAGCAGACTTAGAGCTTTACATTGTTGTGCATTTTCAAATGCTCCGAATGACCAGGAAATGTTGTACAGAGAACTGAATTGTCTTTTATAATTATTAAGAATTAATATTTTAGTTAATTACTTAATTTGTTAATTATACGTCATTGATTTGGTTTTTACAAATACGGGAGTCCTACTAGGACCGTTTCAGCACCATCAGTTTTATTTTCTTCTACACGTGAAACACTTAGCTTATTTTTATATTACGAATACGAGCTTTATTATCAAGAAAACCATGACAAATATTTCAGTAGATAAACTAAGGAAGAATATTTTTCATTCAATGCACATTTTTACGAGTCTGACTATTTGGACCGGAAGCATCAGGAAAAACGATTCACGAAAAACGTTTGCAAGAATTTGAAAATGGAACTTCTCGTATGAAACGGTTTTCTGCAATGATGTCTACTGTGGTACCTAACCATGAATTAAATAAGTTTCAGGTAAACAAATTCTATTCGACTTCTGTATGGAAACTACTTCGTGACTCGTTTCTGGTTCATCTGGAATGAAAAATAACTTTCTCATAAAGAACGACTAAAAATAAAAATGATTCAAGTTGGTGAATGATCACATCTGACAACTGAAATAAAATACATTAAAAATAAATTGCATCACTCTTTCGGGATACTTCCACACTAAAGAACAACGGCATCTTTAATTTACGTTTGAACATTAGACTGCTACAATCATAAACGTATTTTAACATCGCTAAACCCAGTAAATTGATATTTACCTTCGTATTCGACGGGACGAACACCAACTTTGCCATAAATTGATTTTTACCTTCGTATTTGACGGGACGAACTCCAACTTTGCTTGCAATAAATTGATATTTACCTTCGTTTCGATGGGACGAACACCAACTTTGCAATAAATTGATATTTACCTTCGTATTCGACGGGACGAACTTCAATATTGCAATAAATTGATATTTACCTTCGTTTCGATGGGACGAACAGCAACTTTGCAATCAATTGATATTTGCCTTCGTATTCGAGAGGACGAACTACAACTTTGCAGAACGAATTAGAACATCGCTATAACAAATAAATTAATATTTGCCTTTGTATCCGACAGGACGAACTCCAACTATGCAGAACCCAGCCTCGTTGTCGTCCTGAGTTCGGATTGTCACGATGGGGGTGTCTGCAGGCGAGCTTTCCGGGATGCTCGCATAGATCAGCCCTTGTCCTATAAAGATGTCATCGCACGATGCAGGAGTGAGAACCGTTATGTAAACCTGCACATCAGACCACGGGAAGATGATTACCAAATGGAACAACCATCACTCTTGTGAGTTTGGAAATAATCACAGACGGCTGGCTAAAGAGGTTTTTCCTTTCCTTTCAAAAGAATTTCTTGGCAATATTAGCATGAACTTTACTTACGAAAATTTCAAAACTATCATGAAGTTCAAAAAGTGCACACGATTCTCTTTCTTTACTTGTAATATTTTGAGCTGTATTACAATGTTAGCCGTATAGGAGGCTGATAAAAAGGAACAAAGGATAAAAACAAAACCTGGTTATATCATCAATCGGTACAATCCAGATAATTACCGGGACATTCCAGATAATTACGGATATTCCAAATGTTCTAAATGGTGAAAGTCTTTGCGAGAGTGAGGGACTACATAAAAGGAGACCTTTTCTCATTCACAAAAAACGAATGTAAAAAGTTACACATTGGGAAATAATTGGATTGACACGATTTATCGGAACATTTCATGTGATACATTTTTTTGAGTAACTGGTAGGCCTTTGTTTGATTATCAACTACTCATGAAAAAAGTGTTGGTATTTCATGTGGGTGGAGATTTACGACGCTAGCGTCATTGGCGCTAATGGGTGTCGGGTGGATGCAAGTGAAGAGGGAGACATTTGCACGGCATATTTGTTGGGCGGTTTGTATTGCGCAAATGTGCAGAAGGATTTATTTTGATTCGGTTGACATGAGTTTTTTTCACAGTTCATGAAATACAGTTAGTCAATAAAGTGAAACTAAGACTGTAATTAACCTTTTGAAAATATAAATAATAATTAAAACAAAACCCTGAAGTTGTTGGGAAAACAAAACTCCAAGCAAGCAGAAGATGGGTGGGCAATCAAGAAACTTTACTTCCTGTTGTTACAAAAACTTATGGTGTGAGTTCTAGATACGAACAAATCAAAAGAGATTTGATTATGCTGATCCAACGATACTAAATCTCCATGTAGTACGAACATTGAAAAATTGTGTCAGTCAAAATTGTAACAGTCAACAAAACATCAAATTTTTCATCACTTTGTTGTTTTTTGTGATATCGAACGTAAATACGCCTATAAATATTTTTCTGGTTTTGTTCATAGAACTTCAACTAATTAATTTAAAAAAAATTGGACATCAAATATTATTTGAAACGAGGAGTAACCTACTCTGTAGAGCTATTGCAAATTCAGTGTAAAGCTAGAGCGTTTAAATTTAATTTTAAATACGTTCTAGGGGAAATTATGTCACATGTGGAAAACCCCTTGTGTTGAAACAAGCCTGCTACAGCATGTACAGAATATGAAAATTTCTGACCTTGAGGAAGACTGTTACTCTCCCTCCCTTACTCGGATCCGTCTGTGAAGCTTGTGCCTGACTTTTGTTTGGTTTGTCGCCCTGGGACTCTGGTAAACTACCTTACATTGGACCTTTCGGCTTGTTCTTGTTATAATGTTGTAATTTATTCTTGGCGATGATCACCAACATTCATGTCAACTCACGTCTGTTGTGATCGTCTCGGAGCTGCCATCCTCCACAACAGCCGTGGCCTTGAGGGCGTAGTACCCAGGCACGGGCTGTTCAGCTAACACCTGGCCAGAGGATGAATCCAGTTTGAAGTATTCTGTTCCGTTGCTGACGCGTCCATCTGGTCGGTACGGATGAGAAAAGGTATTCGTAAGAACGCAATCTTGGTCCAAGAACACAGAAATTAAATAGTTCAAGGATTTTACTCCAGCTGATGACGAGTCATTTTAAATAATGATCTGACTCTGAAATCCGTATCACTATTTTTAAAATCTGGACTTGGACTGATCAAAGAATCCTTTCGACTTTTTTCGCAAAGCATGCCGCATTGTTATCGAAAGCAATTGTTATTTAAAAAAAAAACAATTGCCAGAGTTTACAATCAGTCCTTTTATGATACATTTTGAATTTTCTGGTAAGACATTTATTAAGTATAACATTAGATTACCATTGAGCAAGTTACTAAAGGAATCATTTGGAAAATTTGGAGCTCTCAGCTACAGTCTCGCCCCCGGGCAGCGAGGGGGTCAATCTGCTTCGCTCACTAACAACACAGTTATTGGAATCCTGTTCTTGTCAATTTAGGAATGCATAAACTCCGCGCTATCTCTTCAGCTGATAGAAGTTTTCTGGATCTGTCTTCTCGCCCACGAATAGCAGTCCCTGAGATGAACACTCGACCGCTGTTTATTGGCTGCTATTCGTTTTCTACTCATCTCAGACGCTAGACGTCGCGAAGGTATTGGAACCACCCTACTGGTGCAAGTTGCTCGACGATATTTCGAAGTCATACCATTCGATAGAAAACATTATACGGAATAGTTTCTCTATAAACTTTCACCCCACTTTTATTCTCACCTCGCTGGTAGTTGATACCCGGAGATGTTTTAAACTGTAGCCCCATTGTAGTGGATTCTCTAAGACGTTCATATGCTCACCCCACTGATAGGAGACGTTTTTCGCGAAAACATCAGGATCATCTGCGTTGACCACCATCAGCGTGCCAGCTACGCGGCTCGTCGGGTACAGCTCGAAGTTATACGCTGCTCGCTCGAACATGTAAGATTCTGGAGACGAACGATTTTATAATTTAAAAAAATTCTATAAAGATAAAAATCTGGTGGATTCTGGTGGCATCCCGCAACCATCTAAGCCTTGAAGTTTGATCAATTGAGTTCGATTAATTGTTCAAAAAATTTAAAAGTGAATGAATAGGCTGTACATACTGGCACCGGCAATGTGTCTCGAGCATGAACATTTGTTAAAAATGAACTCAAAAGATAAAGAAGTGAAGAGTTCCGACAGCGGAACATGTTCCGCATTTCTGAAACATTATCGGTAAAAGCGAGGATCAATGACTGTAAAAACAATCACTACAGCTAAATTTTTGCGAAATATTTAATATTTTTTTTCAGGTGAGATTGCGACAATCTCACAGCTCTCTCACCTCATGATATGTAGGGAATGATGACAAAGTTACCTTTTGATGTTTCTTTGAGCACATGATTTTTTCCCCTGCTCCTATCATTTTTATTTAGCGAGGAAGTAACTAATTTCGTTACTTTGGCTTCCATTTGTTTAGGAAATATTCAAAAGATGCATGATTTTCAGCTACCGTACAAACACGGTGGTAGTATTTGCTACATGGACGTAGACAAACAAACACACAAGGTAAAAAGATTTTCTCAACGCATGCGTTACGGTCTGCTGAGTTTAATTATGTTTAATTAAGCACAGACAGTGTAGTGAGTTAGTCCAACTGGCCTCTCAACACAAACTTTCTCTAAAGACAAAACTGACAGAAGTTATTTCTTCCTTGCAGATGTAAACGTCGGTGCTTGCTAAAAGAGAGCAAACTGAAAGTTTATGCGCCTGCCATGAAATTCCCGAGGGACATCTCATATGATAACTCGGACAACATTTCACACGGGTGTTCGAAAAAAACACATGAAAGTCAAAAATTCTTAACGGCAGGTGTGCGAATGCATTAATCATTTATAACATCGAGCAATTCAAACACCCACATGCCCCATGACGCTAGCATTTTGGAGCAGCAGCTGACCTGGTGCGGTGGTGGTCGGAGGTCCGGTGGTCACCGGCGTAGACGGTACGGAAGCTTCGGTCCCCGGGCTGGTTGGGGAGTTCGTAGATGAACCATCTGAGAAGGAAACAGCGTCAAAGGAACGGAACAGAAGTTGAACGAGGCCTTCTAAAGGCAAGTGATTTGATGTTAAGAAAGAAAAAAATTCATAGTCACTTGAATTTACTCTAGATTAATATCTTGACAATGGAGAACATTGTTTCAACAACGGTGTTTCATCTGACATTTAAACTAAGCTTTTTTTGCCCGCGTGTCATGAGTAACTTCACTGTTTAATTTCAATTTATGGTGGAGAAACACAGTGCAGTAAAAATTACGGTAATGAAATATATCTACTGAGCAATCACTAGAAGTTCAAAGTTGAAATACGGAGAAGCATAGTTGCGTCAAAATAATTATTGTGGGATCTGCTTGGACTGTCAATAATGAAAATGCTTCAATTTTGACGCAGTAATGAATCTATCTTGTGTGTAAAATCTAACGTCGAACTCTAGTTTACTGATTATTACAGGTTGAGGAAAAGATTAAAAAGTAAGTAGAGAAATCAGCAAAGGAAATCAGTAATGTAAAATGAGCTCACATTTACAAATTATTAGAATAGAGACACAAATATTAGTAACTACAGATAAACACGTGATTATCAGGTAATTATTCCATGCAAATTTGATACAAACGTTGCATGCAAATTTATACGAGGCGCACTTAAACAATAGAAATAAAGATCATCAGTCATGCATGCCAATCAAGCAATAGTAAATAGGGACAGAATAAACGAGGAGCTAAAACTGTTACAAAGCTTCTTCAAGAGAAAATTTGAGTCGAGAAGCAGGAATTCATAACCAGAGTAAAAAATTAGAAACGATCCATTTTGCAGCCATTTATTTAGTAGCTGAGTAGCGAATGAAAAAGAATGGGTGAAGTGAAAGATTTGAAAACCAATTAACTTTTAAGAAGCTTGAAAGTTTAAAAAGCTTTCTCATCAAATTGTGGAAGTTATGACGTAAACTTTGAAAGTAACATACTTCTAATTAGCCAAATAGAACCAACGAAGTTAGATTCGAAAATGAGACATTGTTTTTATCTCAGAACGTTGAGACAGTTGATTACGAAATTTAGTGTGGGGCGTTAGGTGATTGTGTGTAAGTTCACACAGGAACCTGACGATTTTATTAATCATATTTTAAGTCGGTAGAAAATGCTTTAGACATGATCCACCACGTCGTTTTTTTCAATTTCAGAATCAATTTTAGCAGTGTCTCCGGAGGCACCTGCAGTGGGCCCGGCGGTGCTAGAAGAAGGCTGTATAGAGGACCCTGGCGTGGTCGGAGCAGCAGATGAGGTTCCCTCTAATCGAAAAGCGAGAACTTATATTTTCGCAACATGTTTAAAATTTATGATTCTAAAAGCTTACCTAATTTATGCGTGCTCCAGTTTCTGTTCAGCTCCGCGATTGCGAAACTTGCAACAGATAGGATTTCAATGTGGTTTTGATTGCGTAAAGATCCGAATTCGGATACAAGCAAACGAATCAAAGGATTTGCTTCCTCAATAGAATCTAACTGAATCATATTGAATTCATCTACGTTTCATGCTCTCATACAATCACATCTGTGATGAAAATGATCATATCGCACAGTACAAATCAGTTAACCATTTATGTTTTCGATGAGCATTTGTGTGCCGTGAACAATCATTTAATGCAGAGAAGCGATATTGAATTTTCAGGTCATTTTCCATCTATCGTCAGCGAATCTCAAACACAAGAACCTGGACTTGCTGAGCTGCTGCCGGGAGCCGATGTCGTGCCAGAAGGTGGCGTCGTTGTCTCATCTACGTGAGGAGCAAAAATCCACCAAATTACTAATCGTTGCTAAATTTTCCTTGTTTTCGAACTACTGCATAATATTATTTTCACCGTTTGGTGATGTTATGAAACTTAATGCGCCAAAGTATGTGAAAATATGTGAAGTGCTTAATGGCTTATTGATGAAAATATAGTGGAAGCGCTCGTTTTTTACTAAGTGATCAGTTGCAGTTGGGCTGAACGGGAAATTGTAAGATAATTGGTAAAAATAATTGGTTACTATGAGGTTATGACAGTGTCGAAAATATCGTTAAGCAAGAATCCTTTAATTTCATTTGCAAGTCGGTGAATGCATCGGGAGCTTTTCTTTTTGTCTCACTTTTCTCCATTCGCACCACTCAAAAGTGCTGAAAAATGAATACATTAAGAAGCATATGAAAAACTGAAAAAAATAACTTATCATCAGTTAACTGGGGTGAAGACCGAAATTGCATTACGTGTTTCACACATTAAAGCATTAGGATAAAAGATTAATTGGTAAAAAGTTTTTTTCAGATTTGCATCAAATTAATTACTTCTAACGAAATTCGGAAGTTACTTTCAAAGTTACACAATTACTTCCTAGAATGAGAAATTTATGCATAGTTTTTGAGCTAATAAAGAAATCAGAGACCAAATGAAACTTGACTTCTAAAATGAAATAAAACTTGACATCTTGGTGATATATATGTTATCTTGATGAAGTACATATTACCATCTGTGCGTACTGAATTCCGGAAAAGAATTTAGAAATTCAATTTACTTTTAAATGTCACGGCATTTCTCATTTACATTCAACGAACAAAAGATCACCAAATAACAAAAGATAAGTGCATTAGAATCAAAGATGTAAGTTTTATGAGAGTAATTAATCAATTAGGATTTAGATACACGGAAAGTGAAAAACTTAGATAAATCAGTATGAAACACGAGCAATGCAGGTATTATTTCATGCAAAAGTATTCTGGTTGTATATTCTACTGAAGTGTATTGTAAATAAGTCTGGAAAAGAAGTTGTGTTTTGTGACAGTGGAGTTAAGAAAAGTTCGAAAGTGGCTGGAAATCCATGTAAAAGTGAAATCAAATTGAAACCAAAAATTCAGTTGACTTCAAAAAGCAAATAATTGACGCCAAGTCCCAATTAAAATTGAATTCATTCTATCACAAATCTCGCGAAGAGAAGAACTTCAGTGATGCATTTGAAAAGTATTTTAAAGATGAAGAATCAAAAGTCAATACATTTGGTTTAATTTGTTGCTGTTGTCGTGGCGTTCCAGTTGTGTGAAGTTATAATGGGAAGAAGAAACTGAGGACTCTCAGAGAACTGAGGTCGTCAAGCTGGGGTTTGACGTATCGCTGTGAACGTTGCCGTTGTATCGCTTTGAACGTTGCCGAATTTCAGTGACCGAATTTTGCCGAATTTCCCTGACGGAATCTTTGCGTGTTCATCCTGATTCTTTCTGTGGGGCGACTCCGTTTTCACGATGGCCTGGTGCTCAGAAGAGTCGATGCGAACAGGTGCCTTCTTTAAGAACAGTATAGATCAGCTTATCCTAGTGAGAGAGATGCTAAAAATTGAATGATTAGATGATCGTGTCCAGCAGGAGCTGGTTGTGGTTGGTGAAAAATTCTCTCCATGCCAGTCAGTCAGTTCTTCTCTTGCAACAGTGGTGATGCACTTGTTGCTCGATTAGAAATAGTGACTGGTACTCCTGTGAAAAGAGCCAACAAATCAACGAAGAATATCGAGGAAACTGTTCTAACAAATGGGCTTGAACACTAAAGCAAGCTCAAAATCCAAACAGACGATATAGATTAAAGTGTGGTAAAAAAAAGTGATGAAACCAGATGTAAGGAAGGAGTGTTGCCGTTCGCTACGATGATGTAACAAAGCGGAACACACACGTGGGCTCTAGTTATTATGTATAATTCGCAGTGTCTACTGAACCTCTGTAATGCTGTCCCGCTCACATAACTACAACATCTTAACTTTCACACTCACACCAATTTGTTAGCTCCCTTTCTCACACATGCACTTTAGTTCTCACTTTCATACAAACTCGTGCACCTACGAGGTTGAAATCTCACTTTCCTATATGCTTCCTAATAAGTGTCTTGGACCTCACTTTCACCCACACACACACATCAGAGGGCCTCGGATCTCATTTTCATTCATTCGTACACCTCAAAGTCTTGGATCTCACTTCCACACACACCTCAAGGCCTCGGATCTCCCTCTCATGCACGCGACTCTCTAGGGCGTCAGATCTTAATTTCAGTAAAAAAATTGGGTTATGGATCACGCTTTCATCTCTACACAACCATATATTCCCCTTTCACGCTTCAACACCTTGGGGAGAATCCCCCTCGAAGACATGTCGCGTGTCCTAAGTGGTTCACGAAGGCTTGTTGTTGCTGCAATGTGATAGAGTTGGCTACGCTGGAGCATTTAAAGAAACCCGGACACACGAGAGCTCAGACCTCGTCTAGATGCCTCAGAGATGTCGGCACTCTTGTTTTCTTAGGTACTTCTAGTCACAGTAGACGTCTTTGCATCCCTTCAGTTACCATTAAAATGAGTTCGCATATTCTCCGGGCACAGTTCTAAGGGTATGTGAGGTCCTGAACATTATGGAGACATCTCAAAGGATTATAGAGAAATTTGAGAGACGTGCTCACATTTTAGACTTGAAAATCTCACTCTGCCATAAAGCTCACGAAGACAGCTGCTAAACACAGACTCCAAAACATAAGACAACAAAGAAGCGCATAATCTTTAGGTCGATAAATCTCCAACATATGCCCACGAAATTCAGAACCAACTCATTAGATATCACAATCCAGATACCAACGTTGAGGTGGAAAGTACGTTCACGGACGGACAAAATCCATATTTAAAATACATATATATATATTCTAATCTACAAAATTACAGTAATCAGCATCATCAGGATCGTCAAATTACAGTAATCAGCATCATTAGATCAGAATTTACACCAGAGCAGCTGAAAACCTGATAAAACCGAGAAAAAGCTGAAAAATATTTCGATGATGTTTGATTTTGACCAGAGTTTATGCATTGGCATGCTTTTACAGAATGACAGGGTTTTTAAGGCTGGTCTCACAGTTTTTGAGCATAATATAATTGGCTTAACATCATGTTTTCTCTTTCCACAATCTAATGACAGTATCTACTATTGACTCTTGAGGTAAAACCTCTCAACCACCTCTTTTTTTCTAGATATTATGCCACCAGAAAAATCACGACCCCTGAACAGAAAAGGGATTAAAAATAAAAACGAAAGTAAAAAATGCAAACGAGGCACTGAGCCTTGATAAGTTACAGAAGGTCTCCCATCAAACGCCCAACGGCCTTTCGCTGTCTCTGATTTGTGATGAAACTTGTGTAGTAGAACTTCATTGAAATTGAAAAGGACTACCGGCTGATAATAGTTACAGGCGCTAATTGATTGTGTAATTGAAATTGGCAAAAATGTGCACGTATTGGATGTAAGAAGCTTTAAAAATTAATATGGAAATGAACAAACTTTTCAGGAATCACGGCATTATATTCCTCTAATACTGAAGCAGACCTAAAGTGCTTTAGTGTGCTTATTCTTCCTACCGGTTGTTCCTAACTGGAAAATTTTGCAACAATATATTTTGACGTACTACTCGATTGACGTAGATTTCACAAATCAAATTTTAATCAAATTTCTCAAAAAACATATTTCTCCATTTATAGTTCAGACAAATTTCATTTCGTTGGTTTCATGGGTTCGCTCAAACCTGTTCATTTATGGGAAAGTTTGAAGCACTTCTGAATGTTTTTCTGATTATATGAGGTGTTTGTATTTGAAATCACACTTGCAGAATGGTCAGGGAAAATTAGATGGCTAAAAAGTTAAACGTGCAACAAAACTGAGTAAAATTCAATATTTTTTACAAAAATGCCAAAAGTTATGCAGCGTCACAAGTAAAAAGTCTTCAACACCGTCTGGAAGGATCGAATTCTACTCTGGCGAGGCTGGACGAACGATAGAATCGTTACTAGCTCACACAATCGCTGTAGAAAATTTCTTTCATAATTGAAAGTAAAGATATTCCCAAGAGTGGTGCTTACAAGTTTGGCTCGTTGCCGGTATTTTATTTCGCATTCTGCATTCTTTGAGGTTTGCATTTGCATTCTGTGAGTTTTTCAGCAAATTTTAAGGCATCAGATTCGAATATTCATGTGAACATTATCATGACAAGTAATCATGAAGCTCAAGTGAAAAATGGAGCTCAGGGAGTTTAGCAATAGCTTGTGTGACGCCAATGCAAGTGAAATTCGATTTTTCTCTTTGACCACTGCACAGTTCGAATGTACCTGAGAAAAATTATGGTCATTATATTACTTCGATGAATGGAGTGAGGGAAAGAGGTTAATTACTTTATACGAACAGCTCCCACGGCCATATTAACTCCCACACAAGACATAGCTAACACCAAGAAATTCAAAAATTGACAAGGACAAATTTTCGTATTTTGGAGGCGTAAATAAGATGTAGGAGAGAAAGACAGGAAATATGCGATAGCTTAAGCATCTACGGAAGATCAAAATTGAATGATAGGATCGCAGCAGATTTCTGAAGAAGTTGCCGAGATTTCCTAATGGATGTACCGGGTTCACTGGTAGACGGTGAGGGACATTCACATGGTTCACATGTTTGACAAACTGGCTCTGTTTGACCACCTTCTGTAGAACTCGAAACGGTTTCAACAGTAGTTCCCATTCCTTCCGTAGAGGGTACAGTCGTCGAGCTGCTCTGAGAAGTGTCCTCCGTCGATGGCAGAGTAGGACAAGTGTTTACGATTGTTGTACATGGTGGGCAGGTTTCGGAAGGAGCTGTCTCAGAAGATGGTGCTGCTGAAGTTGTTGTACTAGAGGTCGTTGCAGCATCAGTCGAAGTTACTGTAGATGTACTGGGACATGGAGGACAACTTTCTGTCGTTGGTGAATAGGTGGTGGAAGTAATGCAGGGTGTGGTAGTGGGACAAGGAGGGCAAGATTCTGTAGTTGGTGATAAAGTAGTGGAAGTTACGCAGGGTGTGGTAGTGGGACAAGGAGGGCAAGATTCTGTCGTTGGTGGAAAAGTTGTGAGAGTAGTATAAGGAATCGTTGTGGGACAAGGAGGACATGTGTCTGTGGTTGTTGAAATGGTGGTTGGAGTAGGGCAAGGTGTGGTTGTCGGTGTGGTGGCAGGGGTGGTAGTAGAGGTGGTAGTGGTACTTGGTGTAGTACTAGTTGTGGTAGTGGAAGTCGTACTTGTTGTGGTCGCAGTGGGAAGGACGATCTCCAAGACCGAGGTGTCGAAATTGCTGTTGCCATCAGTTGCCTGCGAACCACAAAACTTCGCTAAACGAAATGCTTAGGATTACTTGCTTAAGTTTTGAAGATGAAGCTGTCCTTTCGGACGTTAACCTAAAATAGGGATGAAATTTTGGTATTGATTTAACCATGCCGATATTGTTGGCCAAATTTACTGAGCTTGGTGGAACAACTTACATCAAACATATTTCTTAAGTTGTTTCATGAATATGAACTTTATTGTTAAGCCCATTGAAAATAATTTAAATCAATTTGATTATTTCAACTAGCCAATGCAAGAAAGTTAAAGAAACGCCCAGATTACATAACATGTCATTGCTCTCAATAGTAATTCAAGTTTTTGAACCCGATTATTTCAGTGTCTGTCCAATGATATATAAGTTGTGTATTTTCTGCGTTAAAACCCATTTTAGTATTATTGAAATCCGATTAAAACTACACTTCTTCCAATTCCATGGCATCATGATGTTATACGAGTAAATATTTACACAAAAATACCAATCGTTATGTTACGCATCTATGGTAGTTAATATGTGTAAACTTTTAAGTGATAACCTATTTTCAACAAGTTTTTCTGCATAGTAAATGGTACTTTCAAATATCTCAGCTAAAATTTTCTTTATCGACCAGTTATTGTGTGCCACATTACATTAACAATAGTTTTTAAAAGCAACTAGTGTCCACCCTGACTCACGGTGAGGATGAAGTGAGTGGAGTACTCCCCCAACATGCTCCCTGGCAGGTCCTGCACCTGAGTAACGGCCGCTGTGCTCTCGTCTATGGCGAAGTAATCATTCCATTCTGGTCCTGGTGGAAAAAATAATGTATCATTCCTTCGTAATAAAAAATAACAGCGTTATTCACAAGTTAAAGTCAGAATTCATTGCAAAAACTGTTTCTAAATGGACTGTTTAAGTGCACTAACTCTTCAGGTCAGTGGGTAGGAGTAGAGGTTAGATCAACCAAGCAAGCATCAAAATGTGCACTTTATATTATCAGGGGATGATGAAAGATACCTGAGCTGTCTCTTAAATCCAGGAAACTGATGCTTAGATCACCATGGATTTCTTTTTGTAGTTCGAATACGACGTTGTAAATTTACTCGTATTAACTCATCTGTAGCACCCAGTAGTTGCCCTGATTTACAGATATGCATGAGTTTTCTGTCAAATCCGTTCGCAGACTTATCTGAGGGCTATTTTCTAGTGAAATTGAAGTCCAAGAAAAATTATTTCATCTCATTGAGAAATGGTTAACTTTATTCGATTTATTCTTGCACTCTGGTTTTCGAGACAACAAAGAGCTCCCAGGTTTTCAGATGAAGTTTATCCACCTGGGTGAAAATGAGAGCTCGTATCTTCAAATCAAAGAAAAATTAATTTCTTGGATTAGCGCGTCCCAGATCATTTAGAATATTTGCTTTAAAAATGAACTACAAAGATAGACCTAGTTTACATTTCACGCTGCAGATGCCTACGTCTTGGAAACATGAGCACAGTCGCGCGTTAGAGAGCTAGAGTCCCTCGAGTTGGTGATTATTAGCTTCACCTGGAAAAGACATAAAATTCAAAACATTCGAGCATTTGCACTCTCGCAGCAAAGGCTAGGCGCTTAATTAGTAGTTTTAAAAAGGCTCTGAGCTTGTAAGCCAGCTTTTGGCGGACATTGGTGTTTTTCCTCATCATGAATTAACAAAGAAAATGAAAGTCTTCACCCATGAGATCAGCTCTTAATTATACTCGTGGTTTTAAACTAAAAAAGATAAATGTGCAATGCTGCATTTACATTTGCTGAACCCAGGAGGATTTTTAAAGCGCATTACATCCTCCCTGTTGTTTGCTGTCTATTGTATCTACTCACTGACTTCTTGTAAATTCGCTTAATTATATTTTCTCTTACAGAGTATTGAGATGAATAATGTCTTAGTTAACGGTTGAATATTTAGGGAACATGTAAAAAAGCACGTACTTTTGATAAATATTATAATACTCGAGGGTTTCTTCCATGGCCATGAATTGACAGAAAAGGGAGTCGAATTATAGAAACACTTTGACCGTTAATCGTCACTGTTGCAGGAAATTTTTTCTGATGCTATAGACAACTTTATTTAACATCATGAAAGTATGCGCTACTTAGCTAGTTATGAATGATACTATATACGGAATCGATACCAACCGTCAATATCGGACGCTGTCATGGTGTACGCTATGGGACTGCCGTCTTTGTCTGCGTCGATGGCTTTGATGGCTTGCGGTGAGATGCTGAGTGGCTCCGCGGGTGCCTGATACGATAAAAAAAAATACTTTCACAATTCGACAGTACGTTGAGTTTCATTGTTAAAAACAAGTAAATGTATTCATTGATGAGTTATCGCCTATTGCAAGAACTGTTTGGATTTTTTTGAACTTCCTGTGTCAGCATAGAGAAGTGAGTAACATTTCAAGTTAACTGTACTTAACATTTCTAACACATCTGGTGTTTCGAGATTGTTCTTTCTGGCTTTGAATGAATGAATGTTAATGTAATGCAGTTGACTATCTGCATTTTTTCTGATATTTTATCAAAGTTTTCTTTTTATGAACAGAGTAGGTCAAATATTAATTGAACAATTTTTTGCATGACTTGATGTTGTTATTTCCAATAAAATGAACTATTCTTCACATCTATCACGGGTGCTGTGTTAAAATGTTAGTAGTTCAACACTTGAATGTTGAATCTCAAGAACTGTTGATTGATGAGTGTTTTTATTATCTTCGAGGAAGAAAAACAATTATCTTTTCTTGAGCCAGCACTATCGTACCCGCGGCTCGTCGGTTTTCTCAGCCTCACGAACATCTATTTTAATTCAACAGTGAATTTCCCACAAATTTGCGTATGCATCGTAGCAACCGATGTGGAATCGTGCAGTGATGAGCTATTTCGACACAGAAGTTAGACTCGACAGCCCGTGAGCTGGCCTACGAATTGAGCGTAAATTGAGGAACTACACTTAACCCTCGAGTCAACTAATGAACTAATGCTTACACTCGACTATGCCAATCAAAATTAGTTCCAGTTACCCACGGTCATTCATTTATACCTTGAATCAAATGATATTATTATTAATATTAATTAATTATCAAATTGTAATAGTTGAATACCGTGCAGGGGCTAGTTTTTATCCGCAAAATTCGAAGTTAGTGCAAAATGACGTCGTAAAAAATTAGGATCGAGTGTAAGTACGCAGACCTCTTGGGAGTCGAGAGTGGTCGTGTAGATGCTGCTCTCGAAGACAGGAGGCTCATCTTCGAACCCTTCCACAGTGATGGTGATTGTCAGATCCGTCGTCTTGGGGCCAGGATTGGTGCCTCCGTCCTGCCTCGGAGTAATTATCTCGTCAGTCTCACTGATGTGTGAGGCGCTCCAAGTTATAAAAATCACAGCGCCATCTACAGTGTGTTACGTTCATTCGTTCGCCACTCTTATTATCAGAAGATTTATTCTCAGTCGAAAAGTCTTCAACACCGTCTGGAAGGATTAAATTCTACTCTGGCGAGGCTCGACGAACGATAGAATCGTCACTACCTCACAATGCTGAACGTTTTCTGAAGAAAAATTTCTACCATATATGGTCGTTATCGTGCTTGTTTTTTCACTTCTTGAAATTTTTTCCTAATGTGGACTCTCCCACACAATGCGTGACATCAGCAGTCAGCTGCTACGTACAATTCCATGTGATAAAACTCTAAATTCAGTTTGTAAGATGTAATTTCACTTAAAGAGTGCACACATATCTGTGATATCATTATCGTAACAGAAAAAATTACTGTTGTAAACCGAGACGAAAACTGTTGCAGAAAAATAGTTTTAACAGTTTTTAATCTGTTAGATTTCGTTTAATGTTCATTGCTTTTTAAACGAGCGACATTGTTGCATAAAATACTATCGACATGAAAGTGAGAAAGGTTAGCAGAAATTAAATAATGATCAAATGTTCACAAGGGGAGCATGGAAATATTAACAGCTTATTTCACACAAACACAATATTCAAACGTATACTCTCGGAAATAAATACGTTGCAGTTACTACATCACACCAAATTCACTCTACACTTTTCAAATTATAACTGGGACTCACGGAAACGGTAACTTGGCAAATCTGATTCGCAGTTTCCATGGTATCATAATCGAGCTTTTGTGTCAACACGAAGGTCATGGTGACATTTTTGCCCTGGCCGTCGTACAGAGGCTCCTCAGTTGCAAGAGGGCAACTCGCGTCGAATGTAGCCGTCAGTTGATTGTTTGGTCGCTGACCGTCCACATCCTGAGCGATCACCTGGACGTGGTATTTTAAATCGAGAAATTAAGAAACATTTAGAGGAATTCAAGTTTTTCTTTCTGAAGTCATTGAAACGATGGTTTAGTTTCAGTTCAGGGTTTTGGCCAGAGTTGTTTCACCCGCGACTTTGAGCTGGAGATTACTCGTGTTAAAAAAAGTTTTGATTTGAAGTGCTACCATTTTCTAACATTTTAGCTCTCCTTACACCAGCTTCCTCTTCAAATCATGTATCAACAGTTGCTGTGTTCATAATATCAGGCTTGCTCTTCGTTAGTAAGAGTGGTCATTTGGTTTACGGTCTTTTTGTGGCTTTTCTCCCGACACCTCCCATCAAAGGGTCCTGTTTTTCTTTTGTTTTCTAGTAGCTGAGACAACCTTATCCTATTCTGCCGTCTTATTTGATCTATTCTATTTTTTAAGGGCTCCGATACATTTTGGTGATGAGTGATCTCCTAGCACAAAATTATGTGGATCTAGTCGTCATAGTAGTCTTTGACTTTTGTTTGCTCATCCATATTTAGGAGGTCCATTTTTTCAATGCGAACGCAGTAGTTTAAAATTTGTCAAGAGAAGGAAAAGGTAACGAGATACATTTCACTACATATATACCTCACGATGTTTTTCAAAAATTAAGCTTTTACTCGCACAATTACTTTTCAAATAAAATTTACAGTAGAGTTCGATTGCCGAAAATATTCATATTTTGACAATCAGCAAAATTAATGTGAAGCAGCTCGCATGCGGCAGAATTGCGATGTCGCTCGCTAATTTACATGGAGAATATCATGATAAGTTTCACGGATGAATCAAATTTTAGCTCATGTTTCTATTTCATAGCTATTATTTTATTCTGTGCTTGTTTCGAGTTTCATTTGAAAAAATCAGCACGCTCATATTAGAAATAGGATGCGCGAATATGTGTTTGAGGACCGCTTGAACCCGTAGTGGACACTAACTTAGGGAATTGAGCACGATATATGAGCTAGCCATTCCAAGATTACTTGAATAATTCTGTGATGACGGTAAACACGCTACACAATATTTTTGCTTCTCGCATTGTTCAAGTTAAGTTTTTTATTTTTCATTTAGCTTAAACTTGCAATACTTTTTCAAGAGGTACGCTTTCGATTACGCACTATGAACATTTACAGAAGAAAAATTTCTATCATGTATGGTAGTTTTCAGCAACCTCCATATCTGATCTGGTAGAGTTAATGATCAAAATTTTAGCTTAATTTTCTAAGTCATTAACTCATTCTCACACCAATTTTGTGTCACTGTGATCTGCAGTGCTTCTCGCTAACTAGTAACTGCCAATTCTTTTTATAACTAAGATGTAGTTGTTTGCTCGTAAAGGATTTTTCTAGTTTTTGTGCTTTTTTTGCATCGGTTCGTGAAGCAAAACTCTAGTTGCGGCGTACATCCGTTCGATCAAAACGAAAGGCTCAAAAGGAAATCAAATTTTCTCGCAGAATTCCTTAAACTTCTTGAATTCACTGAGAAGGTCTCCTGTTCTCCTGGCTTTACACCTCAGCTTCTAGCACCCTACCTGGAGGTACGGAATGGTCAACGAGAGCGGGAAGTCCTCGCGCAGATTGGTGGAGTAGTCCGTGGCGTCCGTGGCGGGCGTGGCTGTGTTCATGTCCTCTAGAGGGAATATCAGCGTCAGAGTGCACACCTGAAGAACGTAAATGGCACATTAAAAGAGACCCCAAAGAAAAACACGCTTGTAGTTGAGACGTAAGCATCCATTCTGATCAAGATTAATCATTTTGAAATGTGGCTGAGCAAATGACATCTGTGGGATGAGCTTATGGTTTTTAACGAATAAAAATACCTCAAACTTTACCCAACTTTGCGAGTTATTCTTTTAAATTTTTTCATAAAACAGTTTCAACATCCATTTCGCTTTCATTTATATCAGTTTTTTCCAATATCAATAGCATAACACAACAATGGTTCTGAACTGCTTGTATCCACAATTTCAAAATGCTGGCTCCACTCAGTATTTCATGCTGTAGCGCGCTTGTAGTTTTCACTGGCCCGAACTGCAAATGAACACCATTAGCCGTGGCTCCCAATAGTTTGTACAGCAGAAGTGCGCGTGCAGTTTTCACTGCCCAGAACTGCAAGTAGACACGTTCAAGTCACTGCAGTCAGAACTATTGGCGCAATGCAATGCGTTGCAGCGGCGCTAACTGTGTACATTTCACGGTATCTACCATGGTACAGTCGTTGCACTGCACTGCTGTAGATCATTCAATGCAGTGATTCTAACCGAGTGACCAATGGAGACGATTCATGAATTCATGAGTTTTTGGTTGGTGTTTGTTTTGGTAACAGATCTTTCTGTTTATTGATATGGTTTTGTAACTGATCTTTCTGTTTTTCACATTGTTTTGTAACAGATCTTTCTGTTTATCACTAATACTACGGGGCGAGGTTGCTACAACAGTGTTGAATTCTTTCCAACTAGAAAGTTCAAACCATTGCTTTCTGAATCTTTAATTCAATAGGTAGATGACTAGGTATTACCAAATCAAATCTACTCATTTTGTTTTTCACTATGTAAAGCTTAGTTTGGTTAACTAAATGCTATTTTTGTGTCTTGTTTTATCAAATGTGTGGAAAAAAAACGCAGGAACTCTAATTCACACCATGAACGGAACAATTTTGCAAAAGTTAATTGGCATTCATCTACATATCTTATTCATTCAAACCGAAAATTGAGAATAATTGTTGTATCATCATTTTTAAAAATGAATCAGAGCTTAAAAAGTAGTCCTCAATATCTGGCGGCTGTAAAAACTGCAATACATGGACTGTGAATCCTACAAGTGACGCTTTGATACAACTACAATACATTCGACGATTAACGGCCGAGTTCAATGTTATTGTGACCAATTGAACGCAATAGCCTTGTGCAAAAAATCATAATTGTAAATGTTGATTTTTGGTCCCTGTACGTGATAGGTGCCTGATGGCCCGAAACTTGGAGACAACCTGAGTTTGAGCCACTAGGCATTTCTGTTGCCGTTTTTATTCTGTTCTATTCTGCTCCTGCTCTGGTTCGCTTTGCTCTGCTGTCTTCTGTTCTTTCCTGCTCTGTTCTGTTCTGTTGTGTTCTGTTCTGTTCCGCGTACATGTGAACTTGAACATAATATATCGTTCTAATAAACACTTATTCTTTAGTTTCAGTTACCGTCTTCTAAAGCCGTGTTAACGAGCTAAAATTATACCTACCCACTGCGCGCCTGGTGATGCACCAAACACAATTTTCTGAGGTGAACTTGAGAGCGGCAAGAAAAAAGTCATTCAGCAATTCACCCACCGGGAAAGAAACTGAGTCGTTGATGACAGGAAAGTTGTACTCGATCTGTATCACAGTCTGGAAAGTAAAAATATTATAGACAATCATTGCATGATTTAGATCGCTAAAACTATATATTGACGCTTATCGAAATCTCTCAGCTCTTTTTGTGTAGATGAAGCAGAAAATTTATCGTAGTGAGCATAATATATGAAATGAATTTTTAGCAGTTCCGCATAACAAACTTGAAAACCATTGTGTGTTATATACTGAACCAAACAAGATCTAGAAGAAATCAAAGTTGCATTTCGAGGGACATAAATTTATTTAAGATAACTTCGTAGATTCATTCTCATTGCGCAGCCATTTATTTTTCTCTAATGCATGTTTCCTGATGCAAGAGCACAACTTCACAGTGTTACATGCATAAAATTAGCGTGTCGCATGTCTATAAGTCGAATATTTTGGACTCAGTGTGGTTGACTACAGCACATTCAGCACACACGATACAAGGGCAATGTTCTCAAATGCGCCGAAGAGTAATCAAGCGAACAAAATCATAGAGAGTGACGTTCATTAAGAAGAAGAATTTTGAAAGTGAAATAAACTTTTTAAATGAAAATTCCTCCCATGTTTATTTTTTTGACCTCAAATTTATTACTCAATGTAAAATGAAATTTTACTTACAAACATAATTAAGAAAGAACTTTATCCTTTTTCAACAATGAATCAAGCATTAAAGAGAAAAATACAAGCCGTTGCGAAAGGGCTGATATGGAATTATGGAATTTTTTTAATTCTTCGTCTTCTGGTGAGACAAAGTGATGCGACGGAGACCTTACCATCACTTCGATATGCCTCAGCATGGAACTACATCAGAAGATCCCGTATCAAAATGATATAATGTATGCTTTCTGCGTGTAGATCTAAAATAAGTAGCTTACAAAGTTCAAGTGGAACTCTCCCTTTAATGATTCTGGGTAGCTTGCCTTCGAAAAACTATGATACTGGCTTTTATTTTCGTCATAGAAGGTTTCTCCTCTATTTCTGTGAACTACAGTTTTAAATTAACTGACTTGTTTCCATGTTAATCAGAAGGAAAAACTAGCTTAGTTTTAAATGTTGATGAAAAATATTGCATTCATTGTCTTCCAAATGTTTCTAAAGGTTTTAGAAAATTTGCACCCTTATTTCTAAAAGTTAACCGTTATAAAAGACGTTTCAATTTGAGAGTCTACGTTGCTTTGCGATAAGGTTTCTGTTTCTTCCGGTGACATAAATTGCCATCACTGCAGTGGCCTACCTTTGGTGCACCCCATGTGCTTGAATAGTCCGGCACTCCCTCGAGAGAACTTATTGTGTTGATTTGCATCGATGGAACGGTCACAACGCCTTCCAAGTATTGAAGGTCGGACCTAGCTGGGTTAATTTCTGGGGGATCGAGAGCGCTTTCCGTCCAATCGAAACTGAGAAGCATGGTGTTTGGCACCGTTAGCTCAGGAGTATTGGTCGGGTGCGTGTACGAAAGCACGGCTTCGAAGTCCTCGATGTTGTCGGCGAGGGAGCTGAAGTAGTCCTTACAGCCTGACATGGAGAACAACAACTTAGTAACTTTTTAAATTTTAGGTTTCAATTCAGCATGACATGAAGAGGAGCAATAATTTCGTAACTTTTTTCAAATTTTAGCAGTCAGTACAGCCAGACAAGGAGAAGGGCAACAACTTGGTAACTTTTCAAAATTTTCAGTGCAACAGCACAACTAGTTAATGTTGAAATTTAATGGCATCTACGCATATTTATTTCCTCATGAAAAGGTAGCCGTGCTAAAAAGATAGGAATAAAGTGATAATAGACATGAACTAACTGTTTTAAAAATAGTCTAGTATTTGTCCGACTCATTCGCTTGAAAAACACGCTAGAAATTGCTTGATAAGTTTTCGACGGATGCATTTCGATGATTGTCTCCGTATTTAAAAGTATTTTATAATTTATATTGTGACTATAACGAGATAATGACTTCCCAAATTGCAAGATAATGCATACTGTTTTAATATGTCTTCTTTACGAGTGCCATAGCAAACTATTCTCATAGAAAATTCTAAAGTAATCCATTTCTCAATGTTTCACTTTCTTGAATTCTACTATTTCCAAATGACAACATCGACCGAAGCACGACCAACGCAAGACTTAGCAAAGCTCAATAAGCAGTAAACTTGTTTCTGTTTATTTTAAAAAAACACGAACTAAAACAGGGAAAAATTTTACTGGGCATCACGTTTTTGATGGATGATTAACTCATCCTCAAACGCACTGGTATTTGTTATTCGGAGTTAATGTTTGCATAGAAGATTTTTTTCAATTAAGTTCGGCGAACTCTTGTTGAGCTTGTTTTAGGATATCAGAGGCAGTTACAAAAAAATTTTGAAAAGAATTCATCACAAGGGAAAGGACTATTTAGGTATCAAAACTGTTTCAATGAGTTAGTGCTTTTAATTTATTTTCACTCCGCGTCTTGCAAGCGCTGACACTTTAGCTTGCAGCTTCAATCTGAGCACAATTTGATTTTAAGAAAAACCCAAGACCCATTGGGTCAGAAACGCGATTAACAAAGGTAATTATAACCCAAGTTTCCTCTGGACGGCGATCACCTTGCAAACAAACAAGACCAACAAACAACCAAGATCATAGGTCTTACAAGTAAATTGATTTCTCCTGTAATCCTTGACGAAGAATCTACTCACATCACCTCTCATGTGAGAAAAATAGCTGAAAATGTTTAGGTCCCATCGATACCCTAGTACACTCCTCAGAGGAAAATGAGCTTACAAAGTCACAGTTTTAAATCTATTTTCACTACTTGTCTCTAAATTGCTCATTATTTGTTTGCGATAATGGAAAAAAACATTTTCTTCTATTAGAATACGAGCATAAAGTCTACTGCATGATCTCCAGCCACAGTACATCCTGAAACAAGCGTCACAGACCGAAATTCATCAAAGAGAAACTTTTGATGTACTGTTTGTCTTGCATTGTGCGTACGTGAATGCACGAACGTTTACAAAGTCATCTAAATACCGTTTAGCGCTGTTCCTTTGGTCACTACTATCCTCACTGAAAAAATAGCTGAAGAAAGGAAAAAATCATAATCATAGACCCCCAAAATACCATTCTCACCAAAAAATAGCGGAAGAAACAAAAAAATTATAATTATTAAAGACCACTCAAAATACTATCCTCATTAAAAAATAACTGAAGAAACGCAAAAATTATAACACTAACATACCACTCAAAATATTATTGCAGAGAAAGTCTCACTCACTTTGTGCTCTACTGAAGGGAGCGGAGGCCAGCAGCAACAGCAGCGCCAGCGTTGCGGGCTGCGCCCAAAAGAGCCGCATTTTTAAAACTAGCCGCCTGAAACTACTTAAGGTTTGTCCTGCTGCTGAAACTGAGAAGAAAAAATTAACGAACGAGACCCCTATCTGTTGACGTTTTCCAGTTCATGAAGTTGTTTAAATTGCCGAAATGAAATTTATAGACAGGTTATCCTTTTAATCCGTGTTCTGCGTAAATTTCAATTCTCACTTGGACCTAAGTAGCAGCAGTACTGCCACATCCTTAATTGCGTTTGACGATGCTATCTCCATAATTTTTTAGTTAGCTTTTATACCTACAATGCACTCACGCATTGTAACATACCGCAATGCACTAGCTGGCTATTTCCATGCAGAGTGAATTCAAATATTACCTCGTGCTTCAGTGGCTTGAACACTTACTTCAATAGCAGACGATAACTTATGTACTTGCTCGGTTTCCGATGGTACACTCATATTCTAATTGTTCGAGCTAATAAACAAATTTTTCAACATATTTTCAAAGGGATTCAAAGCTCTTTAACTGGGAATTGATAAGCCTTCGTGTTTCTCACTACTAACTTACTGCGCTAACAAAGACAGATTACTTACAAAAACTCGACTTGAAAAAGAACATTAAAAAAGACTTTCTCGATCTTATGCTGTTTCATTCGAACCTGACTTGAAGAACCGGAAGAGACTTCAAAATTAAATTTTCCAGCAAATTATTCGATAGGTAACGTGACAACGAGTACAACACTTTTCGGAATTATTTTGTTTCGAGAATTTCTGTATTACAATTTTGATGCATCATAATAGCCACTTTTTCAATAATCGAGTTGGGCGATCAAAAAATAAAAGAGTTTCCCGCACGGTGGCTCACCCATACTTTAAAATACAAAATACGTCGGAAAAATTTTCAAAAGTTGGGAGAAAACACTCAAGGCTTCACGAAATAGCTGTCACGGGTTGGTGGAACAAGAAAAGGACTGCGAGTTAAAAAATTTTCACAGCCAAATAAATTAAATCGATACTGCAGCTCTAGTGTGAAAACATGGATACCCATCGTACATCAGCTTTAGAAAACAAAAACACGCGAGCCCTTATTCGTCGTGCAACCCAATTAAGAAATAAGATACCATTAGTTTCTAAGACAGCGAAATGAATCTCTCAAGTGTTTCCCGGTCGTCATGCAAAGTATATGAAATCCACTCAGGGCTTTGATTCTAATATTAGTTTATAGGTAGAAGGCGCTAGAATTTTTGAAGCGAGCTCTCCGACCACGTGCATTCACGTTGTTTTCGTAGTACTTGAGTTAGAAGTTTCCCAACGCCTTCGCGCCTTTGTGACAAAATATTATCCCGTAAATTTTTATCCACTTCTGTGGGCGTTGAACTGACTGAAAGCAGTTATACAGGCTGGTGAGCAGTAATATATGCTAGTGAGCAGTAATATAGGCTGGTGAGCAGTAATATAGGCTGGTGAGCAGTAATATAGGCTAGTGAGATGTAAAATAGGCTGGTTAGCAGTTACATAGGCTTGTGAGCTGTAATTTAGGCTGGTGAGCTGTAATATAGGCTGGTGAGCTGTAATATAGGCTAGTGAGCTGTAATATAGGCTAGTGAGCAGTAATTTAGGCTGGTGAGCAGTATTATAGGCTGGTTAGCAGTAATTTAGGCTGGTGAGCAGTTTTATAGGCTGGTTAGCAATAATTTAGGCTGGTTAGCAGTAATATATGCTAGCTAGCAGTAATGTAGGCTGGTGAGCAGCACTATAGGCTCCAACCCTCAGCTCACATGGTATAGGACTCTAGCTAATTAGCAATGCATAACCTGCCAAATATGAACACGCACTCATTGCCCATCGCTGTGAAATAAGCAATAATTCCCTCTTGTAACTAAACTTATGAAATGTATTTTTCTGCGATTGCAAAGTTGTCATTTTTTAACGATGAACAAAAAACAAGAGCAATCAAGTTCCCGATGTGTGAAAGAACGAACGCTATGTGAGCGCTGATAAAGAAAACTGAGGCTACGGTCGTGGAATCTTTGAATTTAGGCTTTGGGTTCCCTACACTCCACACTTGAGGCTTAGGTCTCTCTGATTCCCGTACAGAATAGAGAGTAAAACACGTCCTATAATTTGTCCAAACTCTTTCAAGTTTCCTTAGCAATTTTAAATATCAGCTTGAGCGAGTGGCGTTCATTAGGATTCCGACGATCGTGAACTTTAAACTTTTTGTTTCTTACCTTACCAGCAATTTAGAATCAATAGCACAAAGTCGAGGTGGAGAAAAACTTCATGAGGGTGCTCGAAATGAATGGGAAACGTAACTTTGCGCTTAAATTCCTTTCTACAGAAACGCACTTCCCATTTTGATGATTGGCGATGAAGATTTTGAGTGAAGATTAATAAATTCGACTTTAATTTTGGAGCAGTTTAGTTTTTAGAATTGATTCTTTCCAAGTTCAAGTATTTTTGTATAGTGACGTGTAATTATTTTTCCATTAATACTTAACTACCGTTTTTCTCATCTCATGTAGAGTGTTTTCTTAAACTTTGAAATTTTAGTAATTTTTTGTTAATCTTGTAACACTGGATATGGAAGATATTCATCCTTCGCCCAAAATTAGAAGCATTTAACGGTTCAACACATATTTTTCACTTAAATTCTAGCGAAAAGAATACGGATTAGGGATTTCACAAAAGTCTCAGCTTAAAATTATTTTTAAAAACTTGATCAGTGTTACCCTGGGTACTCAAGAAATCTTTTTTAACACCGAATGTGATTTCCTCGAAAAAAAATATCATTTCTCTCTGAAGACATTGTGACTCAACTCTATTTCCCAAGAGAGGACATGATTTGACCAGAACGGGGTCTAATATATTTGAGCTGAAGCTCTAGATAAGGGCTTCGCTGCAGTTCCTAGACGAGATAAGGCCATCTAAGATATCGAAGTCTGACGTATGTCCAATGAACAGCGTTGTCAAGGCAAAAAACACGAATGAACATTGAGAACATGAACTTTTCAATGTATTTAGACGTTCACTGGCTGTATCGGTTTAGGATCTCATTTTAAATCATTATTTTCTACAAATGAAGGAAAAACATCCTACTATCTTCATATTTGCAAACACCTCTATGCTTACAGTTTCTACTACTTCGGTTCTCCACCGTATTGGAACAATGTAAGTTAGATATTGTAATGAGAGCTTTTTACTGTATCAGCATTTACGTGACAAGCCTAGGAGTCTTTCCAATTTTATTCAAAGCTAAAGCTATGTTTTTAGCCCTGGTTATCACTAGTCTAGAAAGTCACATAGTTCGAAAATAATTCCCAACTTGGGTTGTTTCTGAAAGTACACGAAATTTCTCAAATACTTCTGATGGCGTGTAACCGTAGTGCAATTGGATTAATCAAAATTGCACTTATTACTCACGACCCTAGATGAGTACACAGTTTCGTCGCACTCGATCGTCCTCCTCCATTACGTAGTTCCGTCTGACCATCATCACGCAATAAGTCTGCCTCGATAGGTAGACGATAAAATGCACCATAAGTTTCATTTCTTTACTAGAAGTTACGCAATCTCGAAAATTTTGACCACTTTTTGAGATTGTTAGATCTTCAGTGAATAAAAATTAGCGATAAAATTAAAATGAATAGTTTTTTCTGCTACTTTAGACTAGCACTCGATAACGGTCATGTTAGTTATTAACGTCAGAGAATACAAACCCGTTAAAGTAAAGACCATTTCATCCCATCATCCGCCCGAATTCACAACGAACATTCCCAAAAAACACTGTTTTACGCCCAGCTTTTGCTGTGTGGTTCCGTAATTTCTGCGTTGATGAATCTTGCACTGACTGCAATTGGAGAAGAGCTCGTGTGCACATCAGTTGGGCAACCATCACACTGCTGATGGTTGCGCTATCAAGAATGATAGCCAGCGCTGCACAAAAGATAGTGTATCACCGCATTACTCACTATCAGAGCTCCGTAATGATCTACATGCCATGTACAAACCCATGCAACGGAGGGAAGATATTTTATTAAACAGTTATCTAGGTTGAATATACTATTCTGATGGAAGACGAATAAGACGGTACTTCAAACGGGATGGACGGAGCAACTGTTGTCATATTCTCTGTTTAACCAATGTCGAAAGTCAGTTTTTCTAGTGGTGAAGGTCGGTAGAATCAAATGACTCAGAAGAGGATTTTCTGGAGGCAAAACTGCAACTCGAACGAGAAATTTAGAATTCACATCAACAAAACTTGTACGCTTGTCATTTTTTGTTGATTTTTGTACACTAATAATGAGCTAACTGATACGCTATTAGGATAAGTAAATATTCAACTTACATCTGATAATTTATTGTGTGTCATCTAATCATTACCGATAATTTATGAGATCACAAAATAGTTCCATGGTAACTCTTTTTTCATACATGTTACAGTTTGGCCACAAAACACTTTTCAAAATACAACTGGTTAGTCGACTGGTTACCTAGATTGGAGATAAAATTCAGCACATTGGCGTTAGATGCGCAACTTACAGATTTTCTCGTAGTGCTTTCATTAACTCCAATCTCAATCATAATTGTCCGAACAGTTCATAATTTACCTGAATAATTTATCATCAAATTACGATTTCAAATCTTTCTGTTGCTCTTTATGATGTTACCGTATTGGAACTTAACTTATTTTAAGACGACAAGCAAAGAAAGGTTAAACAATGGCGAAACTTTTTCCTTTGGCTTTTATGTTTACTATGAAGTTACCGTATTCTTTGCACTGTATATGTGCTAAATGAGCATGATATTGCCCACTGTAGTGAAGGAAGACGGTTAATTTTAAGCTAGTAGTAAATTAATTATTTCTAAGTTCGGTTAAGAATTCCAGAGCTGTGTTCTTCCATAAGTCAAGGGGAACTTTAGAAAACAAATGCATATTTCTACAGAGTTTTCAGTAAGTTAATTTAGGAGAAAAACTTGACATCGCAGCGGTTCACATTGTGTAAAATTCACAATGCTAGTTGTAATTGTATCATAAATAGTAAAAGACCCACAATTTTCGTGGAGACAAATTTTAAAGATCTTTTACGTGCTGTTTTATACAGTTTACAATTTTCAAAACCCCTTTTTTGATTGCTGATTATTAAGTGAATTTGAATTCATTCCTGATTAGTTGATTCCATTCTATTACTAGTACTGTTTCGTAGATAATTCTTGCCCCACAAGATATTTTTCTTGAGAGACTCTGGGCCCTAGTCGATACTCGCATGCATTAATTATATTTTGGACGTTTCTAAATGTTACTTTGAGTAGTCCAAGAATGCGATGCAGTATAGTATTTGTCAGGGCCAAGGTTGGGAAAGATCCCTAAGAATTCTAATGGTGGGGATACACAACCTTGTCTCCCAACTTAACGAAATCCTCGGGTAATGAAACACAACTGAACATTTAATTTATTGACAAGAGAAGAAAACTAAAATTATCTAAAATTAATTACAAAGGTAAGCAAGCGGCTGTTGCAAGGGCAGGGTTGATGAATGAAGGAGTTTGGCAACTGCACGGCAGGCGAGGCCACGGGAAGTTCAGCAAGCGACAAGGTAGTGACACAGTTGCAGGAATAATTGCGGTAAGTTAAGCAGGTTCATGCGTAGCTCCACCGGGGCAAAGAGGACGTCCAGCCTGCGGGTACACCATCAATGAAGCAATGCTAGCGAGACTCTATTGACAATGTATGGGAGAAGATAGAGAGGAAATTCGAAAAGCAGGCACGATTCGCAAATAAAACCATCAGAGACACAGGACTATCAGCAACACAGGGCCATCAGCGACATAAAATTATACATACTTGGTAGAAATATGGTCCCTATAAAATTTCTAATAAGCTAGTTCTCTAGGATTCTAGGGCGTGGCACTGCAAAGAACAAAAACAACAATTAATCCTTCGAATAATCTAAGAGCTAAGATTATATAAACTATGCATTACAGCAAGGAGTAAGCATGGAGAAGGATCCATCCCCGCTCACTGCGAGTGAAATCTACGGTTCTAAAACAGGCTTATCTTTACCTTTCATGCGCACGGTTTCAGACGACCGGACGCATGAGGAATATCGTCGCTCTACAGTATTACCAATTTGAGATGATTGTTGATATCGAGCTTTGGGGACTCAATTTTGTACATTGATTATATAGGAAACTATAGTTTTATATTTTATCGTCTTTCTTTTTTGCTTGTAACACATTTTCCTTCTTGCTTCTTACATTTTTTGCCTTGAAAATAACAATACTTCCACACATTGTCACCATACACTATATATTTCCCCTATTCATTTTAATTGAATCCCCATAACTTCCACGAAGACACAAGGTATTTTCTAAAAACTTGTAGCGATTTTGCTTTTTGTTGTTTGCTTAATGTTCTAGCCACTGTACAGTGAGAAATTTACCCTCTCGAAACACGTATTTCAATAAATATCCTCCTGATATCAGAAAAAAAACGGATTTATTCAAATTGTTCCTAAAAATGTACAGTGTCAATTCTCTTGGTTGACGCGAGCATAATGACTTTGAAAAACTTGTTATTCCTTAACCTTTAACCATATCAGGGCGCTTTTGTCAATATTTATTGTAAAAATTCATCTGATAAAAATAACACTCGGTAACTGCTACGGTGCATTTTTCTAGTGGTAAATAAAACAGCGATACTGTTCATGAACATCTCATTTTTAACGCAGTTACCCAAACAAATGTTATTCAATAGTTTTTGTAATGAAGGAATTTGTAAGGTGAACTGCAAGTGTTTTGTTATAGGTACAACACCATCAATGACCAGTTGAAAAGCCGTTATATTTGTATTTTCAATGTATAAAGTAGTAAAGTTCGTTCTATTCAACTTAAGGATTGTATGATTTCTTTGAAGCATGAACTCGAACATCTTTGGTGGTAAAATCGTTAATTCGGTAACAGTACTACAATTAGTAAACTAGATCAATCAGTTATACGCAATGGTAAAGATATAGTTAGAATCTCTACTTATTATTCCATTTTATCGGAAAGTAGCAGTGAGTTTCGTAACATTCAAGATTACATCATTGACCGATGGATAGTTACCTCGGCAGCTATTTTCGAAGTCCAAGATAATAATTTCGCTTTCATTTGATCTGGCATGCCATAAAATGAACGAGAAAGACTAATTCCCTGTTCTAGAAGGTCTGAAATATTCGATAAGTCCTCAATTTCTATTAGTAATTTTTCTAAATATTTATATCACATTTCCCCGCTGGCTCTATGAAATATATAATGGTGGATTGGTCCCTAATTGTTTTTTAACATAAAATTATGGGAAACACAACTATTGAACGACAAAGCCAAAGAAATAGTCACCTTGTGTAAAATATACAATGTTTAAATCACAGTGAAAACTCTAGATAGATGTACGTGAATATGTTCCTTTCTAGGAGTGACCACGATGTTAGAAGCAGTCACAGCTTCTGTATATTCCTCCTCTTGATGGCATATTTGATAAATGACACATTAGCGTTTACCCAATCAATCAAGAAACTTAATGCGCGAAGAACAGTTGAATATATTCTCTATGTGCAGGAAGCATAACAAACTTTACTCACAACAGAGAATTTTCGTGAGCCTGAGAAGCCTGCAGCACTTGCTATTTTGCGTCTCAAAGCGTCTCTACCGTAGCAGCCACTCGTATAGGTAGCATGGTTCGTTGGAGTGGTTCTTCTTCCAGTGATTAGCCGGGGGCATTTTATCATCAACACATTTAAGCTCTCGCACTTCTGTAAACACAAACGTTCGAAAGTATATTGAGAAATATGAAGTGAAATAGATTGACTAAAAGCGTGAAAACCGAAAATATTCAGTTTTTCGTTTAACCATCAAAATTATCCATAATAGATATAATTTTTCCGTTGAGCACAGATTGCTAGGTGAAATAAATGCATGGTTACACTAATTTTTTCAATCATGACAAAATTGGCATCAATTGTCAAATTTGATTAATAAACGCACGAGTTATTTTAATAAGCCATAACCAAATGAATAATCTAGTAGAGATATTGAGCGCAGCAGTTTCTCCAAACTAATGTAGGCAGCGACATAATAACTTTATAAGTCGTAAACGTATCTTATCATTGGAAATACATGAAGTTTTCTACTCCAATTTTTTTTCACCATTATCTTTAATCCAAAATTGTTTGCCTAAAAATTTTCCTTGATTTTTGTTGTCATTCAAATTGGAAAACTTCGTAAAATTTAAACCAAAAGGTTATTGATATCTCATTGTGATCTGTTTCCGTAGATAATTCAACAATGATCTTGCAAAAAATCCCGAATCACACATGTTTCTCTCGTTTTCGTTGAGACTGATAGTAAATTGTACCAATGTGAGTTGAACAAACAATAAAAGATGTAAAAATATATTGCTCAAATATTAGTCCCAGCTCATTTACTTTTGAATTATAGCATGCAGACTCTGAATGATTATATTTTTTACCATTGAGAAAAACAATGAATTTGAGAAAAACCCAGTTGGAAATCAACACTATTTCTTCATCTTTCACCGGTACGTGTTCATCCAAGACATTCAACAGCTTTATTTCAATCTCATTTGCTTGCTTGCAAAAGTAGCTTATTTGGCTATTTTTGATTGAGTACTATCCTCTGTCTTGACAATCATGTACAGTTTTGATTCTAGTTGAAGTTTCTGTGTAGGCTTATTTATGTTCAAACAATCAACTGCTTTTCTTCTCTAGACTTTCGGCTCGCACACATCTAACCGTCCAACAACTCAGCAACTTGATGTTATGATTTTAATGTGAATGCGATATTGTTGTCGATTTATATATATTTCCAATAGGTCGATTCTTAGGGAATCTCACGCGTAAGACAAAATAAATTGATTGATATATGTGCTGAATTTTTATTTGTATACTAGATGTGCGCTTGTACAACAAAGTGGTTCACATGTATACTTTCTTCACTTCCTTATCTTTTGCGTGTCCCACTTGCCCCTAAACAGTGAGTGGCGCGTCTCCTTGACACTCGTCATGTTCAGAAAATTTCCCACGTTTGACTTCGATGTTGTCTAACCGAAGTTTGCTTACTTCTCCTTAGCGACAGCATTAAATCAAGGGAATTCATTCATCGAGAAGTGATATTCTATTCGTGCTCTAGTTTTAACCGGACACCACTGAAATTAAATAAAATTAATAATCTAGGTTTATGTGTTTCTTCGCAAACAAATATTTTCGAACGGTAAAAGACTTCGAAAAAGATACTGGAGCAGAATATGTGGACTCAATGTTGGAGCTTTTACGTTGAAAGTGATCCATCCCGTTAAATAGGAAAAGAATTTCAGCTAAACATGACGTCACTGATAAAGGTAATAGAGCTTTTAAATCCGGCGGCTGACAGTCGTTTCACGTGGTTAATGTTTTAAAGTTATTTCCTGCAGATAAGAAAGTATTGCGTGAAGTTTTGTCAACAGCACCCAGAAGATAGAAATTTAATCATTCCCAGAGCTGAGATTGGAACTCAGCAGCGCAGATACTTCTCGAGCACGCAAGTCGCTCGTGCTCATGTGTAAACTCTATATCTCTGTGAAGACTTATAATGCAATAGATATAAGTACCCTTCAATGTTCACTGAATATTTGAAACAGTGAAAATAAACGAAAGGATTCTTAAAATTTGAAAACTCAAGTCACTGCACTATACAAAGTTCTCTAGAAATTTCAGTGCCTCCTGACTTCGCAAAACAGCTGCTCGTTAAGATCTTTTGAGTAACTGAAGTATAATTGATCTGTTCATTACAGTACGGACTACGAAAGCGGAAAAAACAAGTGCAGAAGAACTTTTCAGAACTCATACAATTTTCTACAGCCACTTAAGAAATTCTAAAATGTTTCGCATACTAGGGAGAGCTCACTCTGAAAAATTCAGGATCTAGGAAAAATTCTCTCCCAGCGTGAAAGAAATAGTGAGAACTCACTCTCGATGTGTACTTCGAGTTGTTAACGCGGATCAGTAGACTACAGCATTTTTCAGCGATGGCATTTGGGATTACACGCATCCGGCAGCGCCTTAGGCTATTCGTGGACAATAGAACAGGAAGAGAGGGAAGAGTGAAGAGGATATGTTTCTAAACAGCGCTAGACCTGCAGAGGACATTATGGCATGATTGTTGAGCGGCCGGCCAAGCCAACGCTGGCTGCCTCATTCTGGTCAAGCCCACAGATTCTATGAAAAACTCTTGAAGATTGAACGATTTAAAGAAAAATTGACTTTCTTGCTTAGTATAATTTTTTCGGCTTGTTGACAGTGAGATTTTAGCATTTAAGTAATCCCTGTTTTTTAGATTAGCATTATTTCTGACTAATTGATTGAGTATTAAGTACTGGAATGGCGCTACTGGAATTGCCAGCAATAATTATAAAAAATTTCAGCTTCTCACTTGCCCTGAATTTAAATTTACTTAATATTTTCAGGATCTGGAACCAGTTGCCGGAAAATATTTCTACTGCCACAGTCAGCATGTACAAAAAAACCGTCCCAATTGAAAATCCTTTCGTATTCTCAAGTGCCAAATTGAGGGTTAATTAAGAGAAATACCAGAAAGAAATTACGTGAATAATATTTACAATGCTTGATATATTTGACAGAGATGATTTAATTCCTTGTCTATTCATTTACGCATCCACAAAAATAGTTTTTGGAATCCCTAATAACCAGAGCAAGCGACGCCTCTTTGTTCAAAATCACGAAATCTCAAAGCTAAGTTACTTCATTTTGGTAAGATGTTCCTTAGTTTCTAATGCTCTGGCTTGAGCGGTAAACCTCGAAGGGGAAAACAACAGTGTTGATCGAAGATGATTTTAGGAAGGTGTCAAAATTTTACCATTCTTCGTTGGTCTTCAAGGAAGCTTTGCCAAGTTCCTTGCTGCTTTTGTTCATCGAGCAGCTGGGGCTACACAACACCTGTAACCGACAAGACATGGTGAGAATTTATGCAATTCTGTGAGGGGAGAGACAATAGATTTTGAACACTGTCAACACGAAGCGTGAGACAAAAACATGGTGCAAGATTGCCTGCATACACAGTATAAAGGTACTAAATTATCTTACTGATTCACAATACATGAACATAGGAAAAACTAATTTGAAGTACTTTACTATGATTCGTGTGTAACTCTGATTCAAAACATTTTTCTTTTAGTGATGAGCATCTCATTCAAGTTCCTAGAATTAATACGCAAAAAAAAACTCTTTCATCTACGAAAATGTAATGAAATACGAATCCTATTATAAATAGCGATCGATGGTACTTATGAAGATGAGAGAGTTCTTCTCAACGACAGAATATAATTCTATTAAGTTAGACTTTTGTCAAAGCATATCACAGTAGCCGTTTGAAGCTTCGGCATGAGAGAACGCGGATGAATGATAACGGCGTTGTAGAAGCAATAAACTCTGCGAGATGAAATCTTTATCAAGGAGCAGCCATCGTATTTTATGGAGCTTAAGATGAGCTGTCGAACTAATGCTTCGTATGTTTTGCAGTATTGTGCCGACTAACATGTGCTTCACGATGCGAGGAGCAGTTCGACGCTGTGTGTGTTTTTAACTATTTGAAATCCTCAACTAAATGAAACTATCTAGGTGTTTATTTTTGCTAGTGATCTTAAATGAATGAAATGATAAAATTGAGTATTGTTTGTCGCCAAGTTGTTTACATAGCTTCACGAAACAGTTGACTTGTATTGAAATCAATTTCTGAAACCTCGAATGGTATAGTGAAGAGGCGAACATGGTAGATGACTATTTAACTATACTGTGGTCTACACTATTTATTTTCCTTTTCTGTGACTATTTATATCAATCAAGTGATGTTATTTAGAACAATACTCGAGCGAAAGTTGAAGAGCTCTAAGGGACAACCAACGCACTGTTTTCGTAACTCTTTAAATGCAAATCAAGAAAACCTTTGCCTTCTTCAGAGTGTGTTTAATTCATTGATTTGATGTTCAAGTTTCTTTTTGCATCCACTCATGTGAAATGAAACTTTGATCTCCATGGAAATGCTGTCAACTCGTGTGAATCAAGAGTGAATGAGGTTTGTGTCAGGCTTGTACGCAAAATAAGTTGTTCTATAAGTTCATCGAATTCTTATTGCATTCTACTCTACTATAGTGATCACTTAGGAAAGTGCTGATGTCACATGAATCTTCTAGTAAAAGACGGTAACATTCTAAAAGGTTTATTAGTTTGCGCAATATTTTCTAGTAATACTTAGTTGAAGGGAATTTTGAATTTGCTTCCTGTCATTCAAATGCTTCATTTAATTTTACAACATATTTGATTTAACTTCAGCAGCAAAGTAAATATAGCACAACCCTGCCCGTAAACAGCAATGGTGATCGAGCAATGAAAGTTACCTGTATGTAAATTTTGAGTTTCGTTGGTACAACGTATATAATTAAAAAGTTTGAAGAAGGCGTCATGCACTTGCCAACCCAAAGCACTTGAATATGATGAATAGATTGAGGTGCCTCTTTTCGATCAAGGAATGAGTGAAGTCTAGGCAGTATGTACAGGCTCTCGAACCCCAAATTATGGCAGCTTGGTAGCAATGATATGTAGGTCAATATCTTTCCAGCGTGCCTTTGCGTGATGCTAAAGGCACGCTGGAAATTATTGACCGACTTGTCATTGCAACCAAGCTGCCATAATTTGGGGTTCGAGAGCCTGTTCATACTGCCTTGACTTCACTCATTCCGACTTGTCATTGCAACCAAGCAGCGATAATTTAGGGTCAGTGAGCTTATACGTACTACCTTGACTACCCTAACTCCCCGATTTGGTTTACATTCTCATTTTTCATGGGATGCTTTTTTGTAATTGGGTAGCATACAAGAATTATTTTTATCTAGTCAAGGAATTTCAACTATTTCTGTGATCCATGAGCGTTTTAATCCTCCATCAAATGTTAATATCAGCAAACTTGTTCTTTGAAATTAGACAATGACTCTAAAAAATTACTATACACGTTTATAAAAAATAATCGCCAACAGATTGTCTTGAATCCAATGTACGAATGAATGAATAAGGGCACACGTCTAATTAATGATCATCATGAGATTATTTTACTTCCATAATAATACTTGGAGCTCACCTCGTTCTTGAGAAGTAAAAAGACAACTGACCACTTTTTTTGTCTTTATGAATTTTTAACAAATCCGTGCAATAAATCGGTTTTCTAGCGTAAACTAGATGAGTGTGAAATCATTCAAACAGTTATTAGTATTTCAACCCTGAGCAAAAGAAAAAATCAATGGCAAATAAAATAGCAGGAAAACAACTTTCCTGTGAATCATACAGTCGTCGGTGGTCATATGACTGGGAAAGGAATAATAAAGGTACACAGAAACTCAAGAAGGTTGTTGTTACACAGTTTTTAGGTCACGTTTGACAGTATAAGTTAGGTTACCAGTTATACGCTAGAATTATGCATAAAACACAGAAACGTCCATGTGCAATGAAGAATACCTAGTTAAGTGCTCGAGAAATAAAGAATATACAGTTATACGTGAGCGAACAAAGAAGAATAAATAGTTACGGGCTCAAACAATGAAGAATACATAGTTACTTGTACGTTCTACAAAGAACACTCAGTTACTTGAGCGGACAGAGAAGAGTACTCATGTTACGTGGATTGATAAAGAAAAGTAGTAACTACGTTGTAAAAAACTGTAAAAACTGCCCTATTAAAAACATGGGCAATTTAAAATACCCATTTATACTTGCAATGGCAAAAAAACTGCAGTTACGAGGGTTAGTCAAAAAGTTCTCAGACAAATGCCATAATGTAATGATTTACGATTCAGATACCCTACGTCGTGTTTAAATAAACGTTACGAAGAAGGGAGCGTTT
>JACJUY010003858.1:53254-79642 GCA_014220935.1 Platorchestia sp. MABIK | reverse complement strand
ACTCTGAAGGCGTGGGGCTACATGGAATCGTCTCCGAAGCTCCATTAAACCGGAAACAACAACAACAAACACAAGCAAAAGAGTGAAAGAAAAATCAGGGAAAAATCAATTCATATTAATTATCTGAGAAAAAAGTATATCTAAGTAAAACACTGTATATTTGCATAAAAATCGGCTGACAGGTAAAAGCTCTACTTGAAATAGGTTTCAGATAAGCGGAGGTTTTGACTACGTAGAGAAAACACTAGTACGTATAAGTGTAATACAATCAGGGTTTCGATCACCTTGACACCGCTTTATTATTTTGAATCTGAAAGACTTTTATTACTCTTTTTTTTTAATTGTTAACCAGCTCATGTTTTACTCTCCCACTTCACTGTGCCTTAATTATCAATTAGGGATGTATTAGGTCAAGGTGTTTTAAAAACCAATGTACCGACAATTCATGTTTGTACTCTATTGGAAATAAATAATTTTTTTCTTTTCTGTAAGGGGGCATATAAGTATATGCTATGAAGATGATGTTGTCATGTAAAATGATGAAAAATCGCCAAAATACATATTTTAAAACCTAAAGAGTGCAGGAAAATTAGGCTATAGTAAATAAACGGGTTGAGGCATGCTGAGACCAAGAACTCTGCTAAGCCTTGAATTAGCTCTTGTCCCTAAATATTTAATATAAAAAATTGTTGCTTCACACTTGTGTGTCCATTTCTTTAATCTACTTCTCTTAAATTGGTATTACTGCTTCATGAACAGTGTTCAAGTATTTGCTACCAATTATAGCTCTCATGTAACTAATAGTTGCATGAAAATGTGATATAGGTCACCTTACACAAACAATATGTGGGATGAAATTATCTACTTCTCTTAAATTGGTATTACTGCTTCATGAACAGTGTTCAAATATTTGCTACCAATTATAGCTCTCATGTAACTAATAGTTGCATGAAAATGTGATATAGGTCACCTTACACAAACAATATGTGAGATAAGCATCAAGAATAAAAGAAGGTTACTACACTTGACCACTGCTTAATAAAAAACCTTGAAGTAGAAGCTGTAAGTTAGATCATTACTTTTTTTTATCAATGTTTCTCTACCTCAAATATGCCAGAGCTGAATAACTTCATTTTTCTAATAATCTGTGTGTGTTATCAAAATTAGAAGTATTTTTTAGTAGTTCATCCCATAGGAAATGAAATTCAAACTCATTGAGTAGAATATTTTTCTATTTGACCTTGAAGGTGAGGGCGTACAGTGTCAGGACCTTTGTGATGACCAATAATTTCTTTGGCAATCCTACACTACAGCCTCCCTTACTCAAGTTAGTTTCTCTTAATTGTTCAAGATGCTACTTGCTCATGTAAATACTAAGGTTTGCCTGAAATCAAAAGTCTTTCTAGCTTCAAATGTGAATATTATTTCTTTATTAATACCAATCTCAGTTTGAAAATCCTTGAATTTTTTAGAAACTAGTACAAATTAAAAGTTTTCAAAATTAGCATCAATTGATTAAGATAGTTGCTCCAAGTTTGTATTGTAAAAAAAATTTTACTTTTGAAAATTTTCCACCAACTGGAAGAGGACAAAAAATTTAAAATAAATTACATAAGTTAACTTGCAAAGTTGTATCGTTTCATGCCTATTTATGAATACAAAGGATAAGAAATAATACATTGGTGCTAAGAGAATCAATTTTAAACAACATAGACTAGGTATATCATAGATAGACATAGAAGCAAATTGAAGTAATTGAAATAGAAAGATTCAGTTGTTTTGTGAGTAAATAATAAAATCTCTGATAAATTATAAAGAGAAAATAAGGCAAAGTTGTGAATGAAAATATAATGCAAGTCTATAAATATAATACTAGTGGTTTCCTGGAGAGTTGTATGTCCAATGATTATTTGTATTCATTTTAGAATTAAAAGACCTGTAGCTTATTTGGGGAACAGATAATTTTTATTGTTCTGTACAGGCAATTGCCAAATTACAACCTGCGCAATGTCCAACAGTTTGACTTTATGACCCATCAGGACTAATGAGAGTAATAAATAGCTTGGGTACCTGGAGATCATGTACAGTCAATCCTCGATAAGACGGACGTCGGTAATCCGGAAATCGGATAGGACAAATGTCGTCCGTGGTAAAGAGGGGTTGTCCGAGTTACTGGCGTTAGTGACGAAAGTTGCCAATAGATGGCACGCGCATCGGCCGCCACCGCTCCTGCCCTAATTCAGTTTGTTTACCCCCACAATATTCAAATGATAGTGCTGTGTTGGTCTGACTTTTGAGTGAATATTTCTGTGGTTAAGCATAATTGAAACTTTTTTTTCCACCATGTCTGCATACAGTATAATATATTATGTATTTAGGCCTTATTAAGGTAATTATTTGTGCATAAATGTATAGGCATATTGGTTATTCCAGACAATCGGCTAATTCGGAACAACCCTTCCTCTCTAGTAGTCCGTCTTATCGAGGGTTGACTTTATATGGATATCATCAGCCTAACCTAGCTAACATGAAAGAAAAGGAAAGTAACATCTTGATACCCTAAAGTAAAGGTTGAAAATACAATCAAGTTGAAAGATTGCGGAATTCATTGATGAAAGAAACCATAACATTTTGACATAAACCAGAAAAGTATAGTATATGTTAATGCTAGTCATAATACATGTAAAATTCAAATTATGTCATGTTCGAATGCTCTTACAATATTTGGTCAGAGCCAAATGTAGTCAGGCTGCAAGTTGGCAACAACCTGTGTGTAGGTCAAATTGTGTCTTTCATTTTCTTAGTAAGAGACTTTGTGTTTGATGCTTGGTAGGTCATCACTGTGTGCATCTAAATGTGAGAATTACACCACAAGAGTGCTACATGCATTGTAAAATATGTCATTCAGGATTTTGTACAGATTTTTCACTTATTTGTCCTATTCAGTCATCCCTTTGCTTATATGCTGAAAAGTGCAATTCTTATGTAAAATTAGTTTGTTTTTGTTTCAACTTTTTTTTACTAACCCAGTTGGCCTTTTTATTATTGAGTCACATTTTATTCTACCAAACAAACCTCAGTTAAACAACACTTAATGAGTTTCTTCCTTTCAGATGGCTTAACATATTTTACTAGCTTCTTACTGGATTAAAAATAATTGCATTGTGTGTAATATACAGCTCTCCTCTGTTTAGATTAAATTTAGCTGAAAATAATTTTTGGACATAGAAATGACCATCTTTATGAAATTGTTCTTTCTTATTAAACAAAAATTCTTCAATTGAAGCCTTATTCCTTGCTCTTTCATTCATTGCTAAACTCTATAAAAATAAAGTTCCTGAACTTATGTGTCTAAATATTCTTCATTTTTCCAGAATTTGATGCAATATTTAAAATAGAACCAAATGATACCAATCAATGAGGTGTTTTATAAACTATTTAAAGTAACTTTTTTATTATTTGTGCTTATTTTTAGATTTCTACTCATGCCATTATTCAAGTTCTCTTGGTAAGTTTATTATGAATATTACCCAAGTGAGTTTATAGTAATAAATTCAGTGAAATAATGATGCTAGTGTGAACATCTTTTCATGTTGTTTGAGGTTAAAGGAATCAAACGGTTTCATCCTATGAAATTTTCAAAAATTTATAAAAAATAATTCAGAAGGGAAATAAGCTCTGAGGCATTCAAAAATGTAAAGGAAAAAATGTAATACATTTTTGAATTTTTAAAATATTTTTTTTCTATATGGCAATTAAAATTGATCAAAAAAAATCTAATTAACTGGTCAAAAAACTACATCTCACTTTTATAGTACTCACCTTGATCTTCACAGCACAAAAAAGATTTTCTCCTTATCTTTAAAACTGTAAAAGTTCAGCAGCAAAGTCAAAAAAAATTTCAGAGTAAGTAGCTTTCAAAGTTACCGAGCACCAGCAAATGACATCCTGTTTCACACCATTATTTTTCATCCCCTACAAACTAATACACCACTAATAAGTCTAAAACATTCTAGGTAAGTCTTACATAGTTGTAATAAGTCATTACCACTACTAAGTCACCAATACTTGCTGCAAACTGCAGAGAGACCCGAATGGTTTTTCCCCATGAAATATTCAAGAATTTGAAAAAAAATACTTTCAGAGGGAAATAAGCTTTGAGGTATTCACAGCAGGTTTATAACATTTGAATAAACATTTATAGCCCATAAAATTTTTTGAATGTACCCATTCCTGCTTCAGCCAGAGCAGACTGCTTCATTTGATATTCTAGGTATTTTACAGGACGTACAAGCCTAAAACTACTGACTAAGAAGGTCAAGTGACCACTAAACCTCTGTAATAAATGGGCAGTTGTGTATAAACAAAGAAAAAAAATTGAAATGACCAACCACAGCCCAGCAAAGCCACAGCTGGTCTCTGTCGGCGCCACAGCTGGTCTCTGTTGAGTCTGTCGGCGGTGGAGGGGGGCAGTTTGGGGATGATTATGGGGGTTTGGGTAGCCAACATGTGACAAATGACGTTTCTACATGATAAAGAAAGGGTTTAGGAGCATTTTCAGGCAATAATCTAATTTTCAGTTTTTGGCCCCAAAAATTATTCAATTCCCTTTAAGTTAATTATTGCCACTATGTTGAAGACTTTATAAAAGACATTCATATTTTTTGGGGGTGTTTTGAAATGTGTGATTAGCTATTTTTTTCTCGTTTAAGAAGTCTAACATAGTATTCAAATAATTGTATGTGAAATATTCAGGAATTTTTTTCAACTTCATTAACCTTACCTAAATTTGGTTGACATTAGCTGTTTTAACTTATTTTAGGCTAACCTAGCTTATCCCAACATCTCATAATCTAATTTATCCTATCCTAACCCATCTTAACACGTTGACTACAAATTTGCGGGTTAATTAAAGTTAATTTGGCTAGGTCATCTAAAAAGACTGGGAAAATTGACTTATCTGCTCGAAAAAGTTTCCATTCTTTATGAGAAATTCACAAAATAATTGCTCAATAATATTTTCCTCATACGATAAAATTCTTACAAAAAGAGTTAGTAAAATGGTTTGAAATGTTATTTATTTATATTGGTGCCTATATGAACAATTTACCTAGTGGTACACATTTGTCCCACTCCATAGTCAATGTGTTAAGATGTTTTGCTTGGGACTTTCTTAACATCCCATCAGAACTGCATAGCCAATTGCTGTTCTGCTCCAGTTATAAATATATATTGTACATGCTTGAATTTCTAGTTCTGAAAGAAAATAATGGGTTAGGAATTTATTTCTTGTACAAATTTGATGGCAAAGCAGAGTCTCTAAGTAGCCTTGAAGCAAGTAATATTATGTTATAGTAAAATGTTTCTGAATGAACTTTTGATATCATGTGTGTTTCTGTAATTGAGAGCATGATCTATTATTACTTGAATAAAGTTATATTCTTCTCTCTAGAATAGTGTTATATGCTATGATGATTATTATTGAAACAAAAAAATTTATTGCAAGGGAATTCTAAGTAACACAGAAAATCAATTGCTATGTGTTGTTGTTCTCTGATGTAATTGTCAATTTTCATTCAACTTTTTCCTGCATGTGTCAATATGAATCAATTGATAGAATTCCTACCATTTGAAAGCTTATAGCCTTCCAAATGGTGGGCTTCAAAACTCAAGAAGATTATGTAATTTTTTTATGGACTTATCTCATTCATGCAAGTTTAATTATTTTATTTCTGAGTATAGTGTAAAGTTTACGATGTACTTTGTCATGACATTCCTTTACTGGCAAATATTTTTTAATTTTCATCATCTTTTCTCCTGAGATTTTCCTCTGAAACATTTCTTGTTTACAGGTTGAGGCACATAATGAAAGTGCTCCTACTGGCCTTAGCAGGTGCTGTCATCTACAACGAATGGCTGGCTTTACGACTTGCATCACAGTCGTGGGAAGCCATGGCCTTAGGTCCAACAAAGTCAAGTTCTGCAGACAATGCTCACCTGCAGAGCGTGCCTGTACGAGTGCTTCTTGTAGCTGACCCTCAGATGCTCAGCCCATTATCTGAACCTTACTATCCTCTCAGTCTTCTGGCCATATGGGATGCAAACAAGTAAGATTTTGCTGCTAAATGACATGATTTTGCCCGTTTTTTAGATTTCTTGTCCTTACATATTTACTAACTCATTGCAATGATGTTTGTTAGGCCTGTAAATGTTGTACATGAAAATTTTTAAGCTTTGTTTTTCATTTATTTTGGTTTTTCATTGTCTGAATGATCATAGGATTGCTTTATATTAAAATACACTTATGTTCATATTAAAATACACTTGAGTAACATTTGCACTGAGTTTAATTGGAGGGAATATTAGTAAGCAATCTAAATTAAATTATGGTCCTGAACAAATGCCTATCTTTGCCTCCGAAACAACAGTACGGGACTGCATTTCTGGTGAATGAAGGAGGTTTAAAACACAGCTCTATTTAAAGATCTGGAGATGATTGTTAATATTAGACTAACAATTCCTGTGTTTATGGATGACAAGAACTGACTCATTAGAATATTTGAGTTATTACCAGATGAATTAGCCAGTAAATACATTGTCACATCTTGAAGTTCTGCTCATTCATGCCTAAATGATGTTGGAGGAAACTTACTTACTCTTAGCTACCATTTTGTCAGAGTGGCTTTAATTTATTATAGTGCACTTTGAGTTCTTTATTTCTATTTAGGTTTTGAATTCTGGAATCAGGGCTGTCAGGTTCAGCTTATCATTAAATTTTTTCAAATCTTATTTCAGATCGAGGAATCATAGTGCTTGGCATATTCCTGATTTATTATTAATGAGGCAGCACAATCAAAAGCTTTCTGAGTGTCATGCAAATATTTTCACCAAACAGAGCTGACCTGCTGTCTTAAAAGACATTAGTAAATTAGGTCCGCCTCTAAGACAGTAAAAAATTAAAAGTTAATTTCTTGAAGCTTGTTGAACTCATGCTAAAGAAATGGAATTTTACCAAGAATACTAAATGCATTCAAAAACTCTAATCAACAAAACACCCTTAGTGTGTATTTTCTCTTCATTTAAAAAAGTTTTCTGCAAAGAAGAAAATTTGTTGTATAATTTTTAACACTAGTAGACCTTGAATAAATTTACTACAAAAGTTTTTTCTGAGCCCTGCATTTTTTATTGTTACATATTGTGCTCAATGTGTAGCCATCATTTGCTTATTGTAATGAGAATGAATTACTCCTGATAATATTTTTCTGCATGCTTTGGGTAATGAAGCAAGTTTTTCATTTATTTATAACAGAGTTTGACTCTTAACATAGCCATAACCCTCCAATACTTTTTGATTTGTGTGATGGCTTTTAACATTTATTCAATATTTCAGCTTCATGAAGAAGGGATTTGAGGCTGCTATAAGGACAGCTAAGCCTGATGTGGTAATTTTTCTTGGAGACTTACTCAATGATGGGAGCATTGCATCCGATGCAGCTTTTGAAGTGATGAAAAATGATTTCCTCAGTGCCTTTCCAGTACCTGACTCGGTCAAGGTAAGTGGCTATTCCAGTTATGCTCCACAGCGGCTTCACTTGAGAACTTGTATTGTTTGATCAAAGCTTCTGTAGTTTCCATGCTATGATGTTAGGTCTCCAAATACAGTTGATTTGTCTGCTAGACTGTTGCTCTCTGCTAGTGCTTCTGATCAATTGCTCTATTGTGTAGAGTTTTCAGATTAATTATAGTGACCTGGTTTAGTGTCAGTCTTTGGGAATGCTTGTATTTCATAACTTGATTTTTTAAAATTTTGTGGTTTGTCAAATTAGTAAAAAATGGCACTGTCTATTTTAGAATATATTATATAATTATAACATATTTTTAATGTATTATTTGTATTGAAGTCTTGATTCAAGTGATTATGAGTGTTTATCAGTAACAGAGGTTTTTCTGTGCATCTGTGAGTGAGTGAGTCATTGAAGGCATTGAACTCATTGCCTAGCATTTCCTGCTCACAAATGTGGGCTGTTGGTTTATTTACTTGTGAGCCCAATCCCATAATAGATACGTGTGAGATGACCAGCCTTGTGGTCCTACAAGAATTAGGAGCTGTATGCCTCAATCAATGCTACAGTAGTTCTGTGCTGAAGTGTGTAGATGGAAAGTGTGCTGTGGTATGTTTATAAATTGCATCTTGATTCTTAGCAACATTTTATGAGGATTCAGCAACCTGTATATCTCACAGAATATACTTGAAACAATTTTGTCATGCATTTCAACTTCAGTAGTGCAAATAGAAGCTCTTTTTTGGGAATTTCCTTGTAATGTACGCAAAAGTGTCTTGATTTCTCCTGCATCTTTATTAGTAGTTCTGCACTCTTTTTCCATTTAAAATGGGAAGAACAACTGGCAGTCGTTTTTGAAAATGATATTTATGCTCTGAATTTTTTTTCTTCTAGTATTTGTCTCAGTATTCGTGTTTTTGTACTTGTGATAAATGTAGGGTTTCAATTTTATGCACTGTAACTAGACAAACTGAGCTTCACTACTCAAGTTATTGTAGGTACTTTCTTATCTATTTTCAGCTGTATTTCCAGTGTTAACTAGATTCTGCATGACACTTAGCCACATTTCAATGCTTGGATTACTTCTTATCTTCCTTAGAGTAGAGTAGATAGTGTAACTGAGAACTACACGAAGCAAGAATATTCCCTCGAAAGTTGAGCATTTCAACCCTGACAGTGCATTCACATTAGTTGATGGTGCGCATTGCTTTAGCCCGTCTGCCCTCTCAGAGTTACACTAAACTATGTCCTCTTAGAAAGTAGAATTAAAAACGGGCTCTGTGTGCATTGAATACCCAAACACAATTGTTTACAGGATCATTTTGACTAACAAGTGCAGAAGAAAGTGTCGAGTGGTCTACCATTCTCATTTTACTTTAGGATCTTGACGTATATGAGTGTGTTGTAGTTTGTGCTCACGGTGCTAAATTTGCTTATTGATTTAGTTGGCATAATATCTGGATTGTGCCTCGGTCTCACCATGCATCAAAATGGCGCGGTCGTATATCAATCTTTCTTTCTTTCTCTCTCTCCAATCTCTCGTTACGGGCTATGAAATCAATCCAAATGAAATCTGTAAAGGTATTGAAAGTTACTTACACTACTTCGAATGTGGTTAGGTTGTGTTGAAACCGTCATGGTTGCGAAATTTTTTTTTTCCTAGCCACAATTTCATTGTTTGGGCTTCCATCACAAAAATTTGACAATAAAAACCACTCAGCATTGGGCTGCTCTGAAAGCTAGCTAAACTCTAAATAGTATTTTTAGTCATAAATTTTTAATTATCGATGAGGATTTTAGCCACCCTGAAATCGAATGAGACAACCCAGAAATCAGCTCACCGGCTGCAGGCGAGGTAGAATGTCTGACGCCGCCCCTGTGCCGGCAGCTGAGCATCTACCTGCCTGGCGACAATGACGTGGGCGGCGAAGGAGAAGACTTGCTCACCGACGCTAAAATTGAGCGCTTCCGTCGCGCCTTCCCGCTGTCTGCTGACCTGCAATATTTGTTCCTGCAGGCCGTCCCTGTGAGTACTGGTGTACTTCCTGATTGCTGGGTGTGTGTGCCTGCATTGCTATTGACTGGGGTGCATTGCTATTGGTATCGACTGGGATGCAAGCCGTCCGTGCGAGTACTGATCTGAGGCCTGTACTACTTCTGATTGCTGAATGTGGGTACCTGCTTTGCTATAGACTGGGGTGCATTGATATTGACCTGCACTGACGTAACAAATGCGAGTTCGTTCCTCCACACATTTTTTAGTGTTCATGCATAATTGGCTTGAAATTGTCATCATTTTTTTACAAGTATTATGCTCCCATGAGTGTATGCTCTTGTGCTAACTAAGTGCCCACATTTGATGACTTTCAAATTTTCATTTGCGACTTGTTTATTCCAACAAATGACGATCAAGGAAATGCACAGATATTCCCTTTGATGCATAACGGTATTTTCCTCCCAGGGTAAATTCTGCGTTCTGTGCCGTAACATTCAGTAGATGAGTGTACAAAGTTGGGGTCATCACGAGAAGATCACTGCAGCTGTCTCACCTCTCCTGCGTACTTGCAAACGCCTCCTAATTGTGATTTTGATCTTGCCGTATTACTTGACTTTTTGTTACTTGCCTCTAAATATTCTTCGGCATGAAACAATTTTGCCCCAACCAACATAGTTGCCCTGTAAGTGAGGCCAATTTAGCATCATCCATCCTTCATAGTTGCAATATGCAACTATGCATCATGGTTAGCAACTATGCATAATGGGTAGCAACTATGCATAATGGGTAGCAACTACGCATCACAGTTAGCAACGATGCATCACAGTTAGCAACTACGCATCACAGTTAGCAACTACGCATCATGGTTAGCAACTATGCATCATGGTTAGCAACTATGCATCATGGTTAGCAACCGTGCATCATGGTTAGCAACCGTGCATCATGGTTAGCAACCGTGCATCATGGTTAGCAACCGTGCATCATGGTTAGCAACCGTGCATCATGGTTAGCAACCGTGCATCATGGTTAGCAACCGTGCATCACGGTTAGCAACCGTGCATCACGGTTAGCAACCGTGCATCACGGTTAGCAACCGTGCATCACGGTTAGCAACCGTGCATCACAGTTAGCAACCGTGCATCACAGTTAGCAACCGTGCATCACAGTTAGCAACCGTGCATCATAGTTAGCAGCTGTGCATCATGGTGAGCATCACCCTATAGGCAAGGCAATAAAGGTCGTCACCAGTGAACATTAGAGCACACGTCCACCAGGTGAGCGATGCCCTGCACGGCCAGGCAGCCCCTCCAGCGCAGGCCCTGCCGCCCGGCGTCATGCGTGTGCTCCTCTCCCACGTGCCGTTGCTGCCTGGCACCACCCACCGGAAGGTGCGTCGCTGGTCCTGCTGCCCCTATAGTTGTGGTACTTACTGCTTGTGGGAGTATCATGGAATTTGAGGAGCTTGTTTCACTCGGCCGTGCGTCGCTCGTCCTGCTGTCCCTTCTTGTTTGCTCGGCCGTTCGTCGCTGGTCTTCCTGTTCTTCTAGTTTTGCTTGGTCTTAAGATTTGTAGAAACTTGGTATGGTAGCTCCCTACTATTGAGTTCAAATGAGGTACCTTAAATTCATTTCAACTCCCTGCGAATTACTTTGAAAGTGTTTTCCTTTTATATCTCAAATATTTCTGTGGAGTACCACTCGCTTCCGTATTGCTGTAATCCACGGAAGACTGTGAATTTTTTAAATTCTTTAAAGATTTAAAATTTGTTTCAAAACGTTTGGTTGTGATTATGATAGAATTTTAAGAACTTGTGGTTAGCAGTGCCCTGCAAACTTACGATACCCTGTCTCTTGTGTATGATGCGTGGACAAACATGTTGAATTCAATTTCATTATCAATTTATTATTAACGTTGTTTTAAATCAACGTAATTAACGGTACTTTTAAATTCACTCTCTGGCACTGGCCAGGGTTAATCAGTGTTGAAATATTCACATTCTCTCTATCAATTTATTATCGTTCATCTTATTTACTTAAATTAGTATGTAACGTGACGCGATCATTTAGCTACTTTGCAAGTAGATAGCTTAAAATCAAAGTTTGTGGAATTGCTGGAGCTGCTAAGTACGGTTCATAATTGCCTCCGGTTGACAAACTCAAAACTGCCATAGGTTATTTTTGAAATGGTTATCTCTAGAACTAAAAGTGATTGTCTTTGAAATGGTCTCTCTCAAATTTCTCGCGTTCAAAAGTTATCCAAGCGAGGGGCAGTGGAAACCCAAGAAGGTCAATACGGAAGTAGCTGAGAGAAACAAATGAGTGTAAAGTCATGATAAACATTGATAAAAAATTCTTGAACTTATCACCATTCACGATCCAACTGTTTCGACGAATCGCAGAACTCTTAAAAAGCAAAACGACTGGTTAGCTCTGGTATTCTATTTGAGGGCAAAGAGGGGACATTTGTTAACACATCATAGTTTCTATTGTATGCATTTAAGGTTTTGCTGAAGCATTGACTATTTGATCTTCAATCTAAAACAAATTTACTCATGTGTTCCAGAGACTTCTCGATGAGAAGCCATCCCTGATTTTCTCGGGCCACTTCCACGAGTCTTTCCATTTCGCGGGCGAGAAAGCAAAAGGCTTGGCTTCCAGTTTCTGGCCGTTCACAGATCCGAACGCAGTGCTGAACTTCTCACTCTTCTCGGATGAGGTGCACGAGATCCTCGTGCCTACCTGCAACTACAGGATGGGCAAGAAGTCGTACGGCTTTGGCTTCGCTGTCATAGGTACGTGTTTACTTTTGTCTCCCGATTTCAGCGTTTGTGAGAGAAAGTAGACTGATATAAGTACAAGAAGTCATAAGACTTTGGCTTTGCTGTCAATAGGTACGTGTTTAGTTTTGTATCCTAACTTCGGCCTTGTAGATGAAATGGACTGATGCAGATAGAAGATGTCGTAAAGCTTTCCCTGTACTATCAAAGATTCGTGCCTATTTCTGATTTCCAATTTTGGATGCTGTTATATGAAATATACTTGAGAATATGCAAGAAGTCACACGGCTTTGGCGTCACAATCATAGATTTGTATTAATTTTTAAACTTTGAGTTAGCAGCGATTGTAAACTCAGCAATAGGAGCAGGCTGGCGCATTTGCTAGACTGATGAAGTTGGTTGTGTAGGTCGAGATGGAGGCAAACATGGCTATGGTAGAACTATGTAATCAGTTGCTGTGAAAAATCGCACGAGTCATTCATCATAATGGAACGGCTACAGGTGCTCTAATTGGGTGGCGTTTTTAGTTATGTATTTTCTCAACGCTGGCATTCGAGGTTTTTGGCATACTTTTACACCCTTGAACCCAATTCATGAGTTTATTGTATAAAGCACAAATATTTTCATGACGAGACAAAAAATTCGTTGGAGGCAAGTTTGTATTCTGAAAATTTCGCGTATGTCGGGGCGAAATCTGTACGTTCAGAGTTCATTTCTGCTTACTGTTGCCGTGTTAAACGAGTATTGCTTGCATTGTAGTGATCCAAAGTCATGTTCTTTTACTTCTTTCTATCGCTTTTGCAGTGTCATGCCACTCTACAAGACTATCTGCAATGTAGATATGTGTGATGTATGTGTTATTTACCCCAGTTTTTATACTGTTTTGGAACATTTACTGAAATTTTCACTATCTTTTATACTCTTTTCTACCCTTAAAAAAAAATCTTGACACGTTTTTCCTACTTTTAAAAAACTTAAAGCCAATTCGTACCCTTAAAAAAATCTCGAAACCTCTAGAGAGTGGCACAATAATAGAGCTGACTCACCACCAGACAGCAGAGGCATGCTGGAGTACGGCGTGTACTGGCTGCCGTCGCGCTTCTGGCAGCTGCAGCTGTACTGCGGCCTGCTGGGGGCGATGGTGCTGCTGCTGGTGATGCCGTACGTGCCGCGGCTCCTGTACGCCCTCTACCGCTGCGCCAGGCCGGCGTGCGGCAGTCACGTGCAGGAGAACAGTGCCCGCCTCACGCAGGCCAAGAGAGGCTATGTCAAGCTCGTGTCTCTCCCTTGATCCAGACTCTGCCGGCTGCAAACCTCAAGCTCTGCGCTAAGTCACGTTTCCACTCGATTGCGTGGTGGAGTGAGGTCTTCGTCACTGATTCTCTGCCCCTGATGCAGACTCTACTTGCTGGAAACCTAAAGCTTATGTAGTGCTAAGGTGCGTTTCCACTCGATTGCGTGGTAGAGTGAGGTCTTCGTCCCTAATTCTTCGCATTTACCACGTGTTGAAAAGTTTGCTCTTTAACGTTCACCGCATTTCTGCGGTTGTAAATGGTTGGTTTGGTTAGGTTGTAAGTAGCAGAATAGGGAAATCGACTTTAATGCTCGAATTCATTTTTATCCTTGCTAAGAAATATGAAAAGTAATATTCCACGATACATTTCACCTGGTATGATAACATTTACTGCTCAAACAGGTCGCGAAACGGAAAAAATGTCATTCATTTATACTGGAACGTGTATGAGCACTTTGACTGGTACACATATGGCCCAATACGCGGGGAATGTGTTAAAGCTTATAGTTTTCAACTGAACACATACCTTTAAGGAAACTGCGCTTAGTTCTATCAACGAACAAATCCCGTGTTTGGTTGGAGCGTTGCTACTGAACGTGCCCAGCTTTCTGAAATGATCGACGCCCCTCGTGATAAAGCTCCTACTTTGTGTCTGCTCCGAATGCTGTCACTCCCTCCTACAGTGAGTGGGCATTTTGTTAGCTGTAGGTGACCAGGAATTGTTCCCTGCCCTTGACGTTACCTGCTTCGATAAACTCCGTTCACAAGACAGTCCATTAAGTATTTTAAGAGCAAGTTAAGTGTAGTTGTAACACTGATGCGTGACCGTGCCTTGTGCACCTAATATCTGGGTGTTCTATTCTGTTTTAAGAAAGTTATACCTCGTGCGAAGGTGGTCTGATCTCCGCTGATATCACGGTAGAGGAAACAAGGTAGGGTCATTTCTATAGGAGAAAATACACCTCCTCTTGTTCGGCTATGTCGTTAGGCCAATGGTGGAGCCAGATTTGAGGGTAGCAGTGCTACCAGATGCAATATGAGCGCTGCTATTGGTTCGTTGCGGTGACGTCAGCAAACCACACCGTCAATGAAAAAATGACTGGTTTGAACCTACCTTATTTCCTCTACCATGGCTGATATCCATTCGCTGAGAATATTGTCTACAAATGTGCGTGTGGACTTGCAGCTAGAGGCTATTTTTGAAACATAAAATATGCAAATATATATAAAATACAACTAACTAAAATGTTATTGCTGGAAATCATACATCGAGTTCAATTTTATTGTTTTCTTTATGAAAAAATGAAATCAATTGTTAATTAAGATAAACCATAAAAAGTCCTCGAGATCCTTATATCAGAGATTCAATGCAAATCAAAGACTGAATTTTTCTCTAGCTCGTACAATATGCCCCCTCAGGGGGGACGCAACTATTGTATCTATGGGAATTAGCACTCCCAGGATGAATATGTGAGGTCCCGAGCTAAAGGTAAGTTAGGCCTTTCTTTTGTTAAAATAGACCAGATTTTTGTTTTGTTGCGGACTATCTTTTCTAAGTTCCCAGGAGGAAAATGTGTGAGGGCCCGAGCTGAGAGTTAGATAGGCCTTTTTGTTGAAATAAAAAATTTTTGCTATGTTAAGGACCACCTTTTTCGGTTCACTGCTGTCCTGTTTTTCAGCACCTACTACTATCTTGTTCAACATTGATCTTATTTCAAAATCTTCTTTCTCAACTTACTGTTTCTATGCCCTTTCTGCATAGCTTCCGCGTTCTCTAAACTCCATCCTAAATGGTGCCTTCCTCCTTCCTCTCTTTGGATCGCGTTTGTTCGGGATAAGGAGGCTTAAACTAAATAATAATGTAATCTGCAGTTAGGGAAGCTTAAACTAACATGTTGTCTAATAGTGCCCTATGCTCGTGGGATGGAACACTTGTTGCGTGAGGTATCATTTTAACCTTGGGCGTGGCCGAGCTACGTTGATGTTCAGCATGCAAGTTATGGCTCGTTTTAGCAAGTGTGGTGTATCTGTTGGGTTGTTACCATTAACGCTTTTAAGTTAATTTTTAGCTCCACGACTTAAACTCTAGAGAATTCAGGTCGTGCTAAAAATGGCCTGACCCGTCGGTCGTAAATTTTCCGACTTGGCGATTCGATTACGTGCTGGTCTTTTTACATATTGTTGTCGGATCTGCTTGAATTTAGATCTTACGGATAATATTGCTGGTAATTTCATGTCTAAACGTGTATTCCTGGAGAAAGGCTTCATCGTTAATGTAACTTTTATCAAATACCACTTTAGAATCTTTGTTGTCCTCAGATGCCTTTCACCATTACAGTAAATGCCCCCACTGCCAATACCGAACTCGTGTGTGACCTCTTCCCTTGTACGATCTTCGTTGTCGTTCGTTCTTCACCGTCCCTGCCACAGCGGCCTTAGACACTTGAGACTTCTTCCTGCCCCTTCCTCACTTCCATCCGATAGTGTGTTCAAAATAATCGAGATTGTGCACTATATTCCTGTTTCCAATAGCTTATGCATACCATTGCATGTCTCATAACTGCCGCTTCTGTCCGGGAGGAAATAGGAAATTCCGACTTCGCAGAATGTTTTAGCTAACGCATACAAACTTTTGAAGTAACGGCGTAATGAACTCGTGAACTAATCCCCCATCTTGCTGGCTTGTTCTCATGTACGTGTTGGTGTGAGTTGTGCAGTAGATGAACCTAATTTAGTGTGATCCATTTCCAAATTTATAGTGTAACAAGGGGGGAATTCTGCCGTAACATCTCCTGTAATATTATTGTCCTGACCTTTCGTATCCAACGATGCCCAATTGATCTCGTTATAAATGTAGTTCTATGATTTCGCGTGAAATTCTGCCTTAACATCTAACGTAATGATATTGTCCTGACCTTTCGTATCCAACAATGCCCAATTGATCTCGTTTTAAATGTAGTTCTATGATTTCGCGTGAAATTCTGCCTTAACATCTAACGTAATGATATTGTCCTGACCTTTCGTATCCAACGATGCCCAATTGATCTCGTTATAAATGTAGTTCCATGATTTCTCTTGCTCTAATCTTGAACTGTGCAGCGTTGGCAAGTCAATCTTGAAGCAGTTGGTGTAGCACAGAATTTCTCGTGATCAATCTGCCTTGAGAACATCTTACGTTATAGCATTGTTTCGTATCTTCATGAATTCAACGCTGATTGGGGTAATTACTTGCTTGTGGGTAAAGTCATTAGTTTTTTCCTATCAATTGTGACTTAAGCATTATCTCCAATTACATTCTTGATTTTCGTATCTCCATCTTTAAAGACGACTTCGCGTCTGACACGTCAGCGCTAAACTTCCTATGCCTGCAGTTAAGTGATGTAATATAGAGTTATTTTATTGAAATGAGGATCTTGGGTCTTTTTCCAATATTGCGAGCCCATGGCGTTCAAGTTTCTCAGTCCTGAGTATGGATACGAGAGGCGACAGCTGTTTGTTTTTAATGTCGGTCACGTTACTGCTGCTTTGGGGGCGTAGCTAATCTTGCGCGTTGGCAACTGCCCGTAACATCATCAAATCACCATTGCTTCCAATTGTCTCTGTTTCTCAAATGAATTTCTAAAGCTTAATTTTTTCATGAAGAAGGCAGACCTCTGTTACAGGATATACCTAACGAACCTCTATCTTAAGAACTCCAAATTATTTTCTGTTAATCGGAGTGAATTCTTCCGTCAAGAAATTACGATAAACTCGATCTTACCTGTGTGTCTTTCAGAACGCATTCCTGTTGAGAATTTAATAGATTAGTTCTAAAGAGCCTTATATTTCAATTAGTACGCTGCCATATTTCGGTGCGCGTTTGACCGTGATTTAATGAAACTATTCATTCCAGTTTAACTCTACGTAACTGCTTAAAGCATTCCATATATTTTGTACTCTATTTCAAAAAATTTCTTCTAAAAAAGGGTGGTAGACGATTGTTATTTTCTACTTTGGTGCTCACCGAACTAGGTTCCTTGTGCCTTTTTCACTCGACCTCCGATGTAACTTTTTGAAATATTTCCCGTATAAGTGTGAACTGTGATGATTCACGGGATCTTTGAAGTTCGCATGTGTTTTGACAGCACGTAAGAAGAAGAATTTAGACCAAAAGAACAATGAATACAATTAATAAATATATTTGTCAATAAATATCTGTAGTATACGTATACATGTTAGATCTTAATTGTAGAAAGTTGTTGAAAATGTTTGCTTCTTTCTAATCTTAGTGACTATTATTAGTGTATTTTTAAGCGCTGTTTCAAAGACCATGAAAGTCATTCCATAAACGTTAGAATATATTAGTCTCGTTAAGCATACTTATCATTTATAGTGACTCTTCTTTCCATAGTATGAAATATCATGTGTGAGTTAATTTGAATTGCAATTTGTACTTTTTTTATCATTGATTCAGCCTCAATTTTGTCATAGGGAGTGCAATGTTTGCAGCAACCTGTGCTGCTCTTGACATTGGCGTCAACATCGTTGGAGTAAGAAATAAAATAATTTGTAAAAATTTAAAAACGCTTAAAATATGTTAAAGAGTAAAAGTATTTGATAACATTTTTCAAGTGTTAAAATATCAACGGATGTTTTAATGTGGACATCAAGTGTATCAAATTTTTTCCCCCTAAATTGCACCATTCGTTAAACCAAAGGATACGAGAGCAAGCGTGGGCTTATCTGTGGGTGAATAACGATCTCAAAGAAGGCATTTTTTTTAGCGGTAGAATTCCTTTCTAGAATTTTAAGGACTTGCTGTGCATACGAAGTATCGTCTCATAACAGCTATCCTCTCATCGGTGTCATGGGGCCAGATTTCTACTCAAATCACGTCGTCGTAGCTGGCAGCGAAAGTTCTTTTAAGTTGACTTCGCTACGATATTTTTAATGTGATGTTTTTTAAATTCGTCCCAATTGCGCGGATCATATCCAAATCAGATTGCACGAAATATAGACATGACAACTCGGTAGACCTCACACTGCAAGCTGTACCGCTACAACGACGTGAATTGCATGAAAATTCGATCCCAGATTACTGGAGACATTTTGTTAATGTCACTTGAAATGTACTTGGATGTTTTTGCCTTAAACTTGAGGATGGGCCTTGCCTTATAAGCAATTCACTCCCAACCCTGCGACTTGCAAACCTAGCTCAATCACTTTCATTTGTGTTGAAAGTTCTCAAATTCGTCTACAAAATGTATTAAAATTTCGGAAGAACCTACAGCGATCGCTGTGGACATTTTTCTGTTCAAGGTCATCTCTGTCTCTTATTTTTACGATATTTGTCCAGCGCGCTAATTCAAAGTGTGCTTTGGTTTGCTGAAAACGCGTCATTTTTTAATTTTTTCACAATTAATAGAGGTTGTTAACTACTATCTGGTACAAAGATCTTCGACAAAAATGTACATTTCATCGTATATTCTATTTTAAACAAATTTTCAGTCTGGCTTAGCTGTTAACGAAGGTGCATAGTTATTAAGCAAAGCATTCATTCCGTCCATGTGCTCACGCAAAATAAACTGTGCAGAAAGTTATGTCAATTTTTTGTAACAATTTGTTATTCTAATAAAAATTTTACCCCGACTCTTGAGTGTTAATGCCATTATTATAACCTCTCACCCTAAAATTTGTGTTGTATCAGAGTCCCACTTTTTTAGAATCCTTCAAATTTAAAGTCTGCAATATTTCTCCGACGCGTTATCAGAACCTGTTTCAGTTTTTCACTTCCTTGCGATATCTGAAGCAGCATTTGGTAGGCTAAGTTGATACCCGAAGCAAAATGCCTCTAGAGCCTAATTGTTTTCCTCGTATAAATTTTCCTCGTCAACGTGCCCACGTTCTTTCCGGACCTTTTATCTCCATACATAGGGGAGCCCTACTGAGGATTTTTCTCGCACTGCGAAACCAGCTGCTGGTGGGTGACCAATAAATTTTCCAAGCCCTACTCGAGGTGTTTTTTATGTTAAGGTTTCTAGTTTCGAGAACCGGATTTTTTCTTTTCACCCATCTCTGTTTCTCTCGCGGTGTACTGCAATTGTACTTTGCCTGGGGTGCTCATTCTGTTTTTTTTTATTCATGCTTCACACTTCTGCTTCGTTGAAAGCTCCACTTGACGCAGGATGTGTAGAAAAATACTCGATACAGTGCATGATTTGTGCACTCAAAAGGAGATGTTCCATCGGAAAAGGCTTCTAACCAGCTAGTAACTTCTTTCAGTGTAAATTCACGAGCATTCGGTGACTTTTTTGTAAGCCGCGTTTTGAAGAGTAAATGAGTTTGGAATTAAAACTTAGATTATTGTAAGGATAGCATCATCATAATTGGAAAACAAATATTTTATTAATTAGTAGAGATTTCGAGCCGAGGTAAACTGAAAATGATTATTCACTGAAAGCGTTTGCTTTATTACAAAGCGGATTTCACACTTAACATTACATTTCGTATTTGAAGAGCCAAGCTAATATTCTTATTAGCTTCGCTGTTTTATCCACAATCACCGCATGTTGCCGAGAAAAACTTTTTGCATCAAAATTAAAAACAACTAAAACTGTTAATACGCTAGCTAATAGAATACTTTCAAGGAGTGGGATCGATTTTTGGTGGGTCACCCTGTTTTGCTATAGTCTGTATCGACCAAAACGCTGTACACCCTGTTTGGTGGGACACCCTGTTTTGCTATAGTCTGTATCGACCAAAACGCTGTACACCCTGTTTTGCTATAGTCTGTATCGACCATAACTCTGAAACTTTGGCATTCCTAAAGGAGTGACTCTTTCACGTTTCCAGTTAAAATGTGACTCCTAAATAAAGCAAAACACTGGCTAAACACTATATGGAATTTTTATCTCCAGAGAAAGTATAATTATACAATTGGAAATAGGATCTCTCGGTAAAGAATACTTTTATGCCACACAACTATTTACAGTATCGTTAATTTCATCAAGTACTTCCATTATAGAAGTAGATTTGGGCGCAGAAATTGAGGAACTTCAATATTGCTCGCGTCGTGAATTTCGATGCATTGGTTGCTCAAATCTAAAATTTCAATAAAAAAATGCCATAGGTTGTCACTTATCAGAATTACGTAAACTTATGACACAATTCGTTTTACCGTCACCGCACGCGATCCTAAACTTCCTGAACTGTGCTTGCTCGCCCACACACGCCAACTGACTTGCACTTTCACACGCTGGCCCACACGCCGCATCAAACAATACTCCCTTCATTACACCCACACTCCTCACAGTTGCTACCATCCTCTGTCATTGCGGTCTCCCATTCAGTGCACGCGCTACCCGCTGTTACCTTTGTTATTCACACAAGCGGCCCTCATACTCTCATACAAACGCACCTTTACTCGTTGATTCCATGCGCAACCATAAGTCTCCCTTTATCGTCTGGGTAGGCTTCAACTTTTGTGAAACCGCTCTAATGTATTTCAATTTTGGCAGATTCGTTTCCTAACATGTTCTTTGAAGTTCATTTTTGAGTGACAGCTCCTTCCTTATTCTGATCTCGGTAACAGCCCACTTTCAGTGTCAGTCTGATTAGTGGGGATCGTAAGAACCGTAGAATGAGAAAAACACAAATTGTTTAAAAGTGAACACCCACAAGAGCTAGCGACCTACGATCCTTCTGCGTTCACTCCTTACTGGTCGCCATTCTTCTTGCTCACCACGGCCCTCGCAACCTACCCTCAGACGATACTCTTTCATGTCACTTTCCGTGCACGCGCGCTTTTTTTCTTAAAACCCTGCTCGCAACTGCCCCTTTCTGATTCCATGGTACTGCAAGTTTAATTGTCGCTCAAAAAAGTTGCTAATAGTTTGTTGCTATGTTTTTTGAATCATGACTCGTTATGAATCAAGCTTCGCAGTGTCGATGAAACGTAAAACTTGAATTGAAATTCAAGTTGATGGCTCCAGGTGACCATATATCGTAAAATTATGTTTATGAGTCATTATTGAATTTACGAGAATTATATGTCACCCAGAGATATACTCAGGCAGCTGAGACTTGTCCTCCCAATAATTTATATTTTTATCCCTGAATTAGGGCTCGGTTATTCAAAATTAGTTTCATGAATTAAAGAACTCTGTGGACAGCATGCAACTTCTCAAAATACTTATTTTTACTACGAAAGTATATCCTAAGTGGAAGGAACAATCCGTGTTTACAACACTGCATTTTCAATGATGCATACAAACTAAGCGTTGTGGTTATTCATGTTGATTCTGTTACTCGCCTTTGATACTCTGTGTCTTTTTTTTGTTTTTTTACTGTACATTGTTTAAAACTTCAATCTCTCGCTTTAAATCACATAACGAAATTGTGTGATACATTTCGATAGCATACTTTTTTCCTTGCTACTTTATGCATAACGTGGTTAAATTACTTCACCTATTGCTTTCGTCCACTGCTGAAATGAAGAAGTATGAGTGCAGTGGAGCAGAGATGACATATTTCATTTCCAAAAAATGTGTAAACTTGATCTAATGTCTTACGCACCCCACCCATGTCGTGTAGAAATTCCAAATCGAACAAATTTTGCTATTAAGGACCTCTCATTCTCTTCTACGTTGCGAAGCTACGACAATGTTTCTTTTTTGGTCAGTTTTCAGCCTGCGAGCTCTTGCATTCACCACAATACGAAAACGGTGTTGGCTATTTGGAAAACCAAATGATCGCTTGAGAACTTACGCTGGTAAGGGAGTAGGGGCAGGATGTTAAAACATTTCACTCGGTTACAGCACAGCTGGCAGTAAAAGTTCTATGTCCCACTGGTTACCCAACGGGCTGTTGTTTCAGTCCAAACGTGATGTTTTTTCTTCACTACTGTCAGAAATACACGCCATCGGGGAACAATTGGTGACAATTTTACAATTGGTGACAAGGATTTTCCCAATCATATTAACTGATCAGCACTGGTTTAAATTGTTGGTGTTGGTGTAATGAAATATTGAAACCAAAAATATTTCTCCATTTTTATTCCTACTGCTGAACAGTCTGTCCACTTATCTCTATTTCTCTTATCTTTTCCTACATTATGTCACTATGCCTGGTATCTATCGTCGTTTCTCGTTAACATATATATATATATATATTTGTATATACATATATGTTATTATTATTATATTATTATTAAATATATATATATATATTATTTATATATAGTATATATATATATATATATATATATATATATATATATACATACATATATTTTATCAGTCTCTATTTCTCTGGTTTCTGCTTCTGTCTTAATCCCTTAAATCAATTTTTATTTCTCATACCCATACTTATTTCAACTACACATCAATATTTTTGCAACCATTCCGTCTTGCCTAATACTTAGGGGAGAATCTCCCAAAATCCTGACCTGTTTAATTGGGTGTAGATTCAAATTTATGAATGACGTAAAATAACGGACGCAAATTGTTAGGTTTCCACGGACGATGTATCTGCAACACACTTGGAAGCGTCTCACCCGAAGATAGCGTTAACGTACCACGAAAGAGCAGGACATGTCACAGCGACAGTAAGCATAGGGCCAAGCGTTTATGAAATAGCGGAGTTCTGGTGATAGTGGGCATGTTCTGGTGCTCGTGTGTGGCAATATTGAAGACTTTGAATGTGTCTGTTCATTTCTCTTCTACTTCTGCTTTTGTGACTATGCGTGACTAGTGTCTGACGGCATGGAATTTGGGTAACAACCCGGAATTGGGCCACATAGCTCGTTCCTTTCATATTTTATTTTATTCTGTTCTAGTCTGGTTTGGTCTACTTTGTTCTGTTCCGTTCTGTTCTGTTTTGTTCTGTTGTGTTCTGCCTATTTCTCTCTCAAATCTATTACTATTCCATCTCTTTTAACCTGTCACTGTTCATTTCATCAATAAAAATTGCTCACTCATTACTATTTCTCTCACCTGTCACTATTCCTCTTATCCAACACTATTGCAGCTGTCTCTACTCGCCCTAAGCGCACGGATCTTAACTCAGTGAAAGTTGAGCGGGCGTCGATGCCCAGGAATAGAAAGCAAATGCGTGTTTATGCACGTAAGGCTTGGTACGGCGTGACGTTTTCAGCAAATACTTTGATGCTCTGCGGTGGACTGCAACAAATAACGGTCTTCCGTATTCTGTGTTAGATAAGTTTGTTCAATGAGTTGCAAAGTCAACTGAATCTGACTGTTCACATGACGAAGCAAACTTGGCTGAAACATCTGTTATGGGAATTATACCGCATGACAAACAGATTCTTGTGCTTATTTTACAGCACCTTCTCCTTCAATATTAGTTTTCAAATTTTCAAAGCAAACGCTTATGACGTCACTCTGTTCAGTGCTATTTTGTGGCCATTGCAATTGACGAAGTAAAAGCGAACTTTTGTCGTTAAATTACGCATCAAATTTTTCCCCTTGTGCTACTTTTGTTCGATAATAATCCTCACGCTGGATCCAAAGTTCATGGTTGAAGAGGTTCAAGAAATTCCATACTTACAAAGCTGTCACCAGTTAAATCGTTTCAATGATAGAAACCTGTTTCAATCACAGTGAAAACTCATGATATGGAGCACAAAAATAGTTCACACGCTTTTATTGTTCTACCATGCCAGACGAGATCATCAAGACTGTGGTTAAGAGAACGTCCATGTCACGGAAAAAGTCGTCAGATCGATTCCCGGCAATATCAGCATGGCATATCTCCCAGTTTGGGGAAAAGAAGACCTTAGCCGTAATTCCCCACTCCACCCATGCAAGCGTCGGAAACGAGTACCAGTCCGATCGAAGTTAACCGTCATTGTGTCTTGATGCTATTTAATTTACAAGATGGTATGCCGCAGGCTTCATTGGAATAAAACCTCCTTGTAAATTCCTCGTTTTATCCTCGTAAATTCACTGAGTACTGCGTTCGCAAAAAAACGTCCCGTATAATTTCCAGAAAAACAGCGTGTTACCCAGGAAGTTGTTTGCAGAAAAGAAAAACACGAAATTACAACCGGTTGAGCAGTCACTGGAGTGTGCTTACCTGCATGCTTCGAACTTGAGGCCAGCTTAGCTCATTTCCTTGACCAGAGTTCTGCGAGTGTAAAGAAAGCCCGACTCTGAGTAAGACTTCTGTGGCATACGCGGTGTGCCCAGTTTTTATTTCCAGCACCGCACTTTCCCTCGCCGGACGCGACATCATGCATCGTTGAACAGTTGCTACTCGGATCTCGTGTATTGAAGTCTTGACGGCTCTACGAAGCCATGGCTAAGGTATGTCTCACATGCGGCAGCTGTGGAATGTCAACAAAGTAGTGTAGGTAGGGAGATACGGTGATGTCGTGTGTGACATATTAATGTGCCACAACCAAGTCATCAAGCTGTGTTGCTTCTATTCGTTGAATGTGCAATTCTCACATGAAAGTGTGCTAAACGAACCCTAGATAAAGCAAAATTTGCTCCTGTAAGTGCGATGGCGAGTGATGCACAGTGTTGACCATCAAGTTCTCTCGGACAGACTGCGAATGGAAATATATCTGTGCTTGAAAGTGAACGAATAATCTTCCATTGAAAAATTGGCCTCATTCTTGAAAAAATTTTCCCATTCGTCTGTCATGGAAGCATTGAACAATTTTCGTCTGTATTGGTCTACAGGACTGTCAGTGCCGTCGTGAGGCTTCGAGAGCGATGTCAGCCGCTCCTGTTTGCATTCTAGCCTCATGTCTTTGGAAAACCTATAACTTGATTCAAAAACAAATAAAAATTCAATTTACCAATGAACTGATAGTCAATAAAGAGTTACTACCCAAATATCAATTTACTAAAATACTCACTCAATATGATTCACAATAGTATTATTACTTGCGAATAATTGCTCGTAATTCATTAGTAATATTTACGTTACACAAACAACAGTATCTGCACCACTGTTATTATTGTACAATATGAGCGACAAAGTGTTTTTTTTTTGTAGTGGAAACAATCAGAAATTAATCTACGTAACAGTTGTTATTTTTTTGACACGGAACCAAGCTTTCCATTTCTTTGCTGACGTAAGCAAACTTTTAAGTGTACGTCAATGAAAACATAACGCTCAATGGCGTGTCATTTTCTTCGTTAATTGTGATTTTCATGATTTAAATATACCGCACTTCAAATAAAGAAAGCAAAAACGGCTGAAATGTGAATCATTTTTATTTATTTCTTTTAAGATATTAGTGATTCTTTGTGAGACAAACTTAGAATTTATATTTTCCACTTAAAAGAGGCGGTGATGCGTACCATAATTTTAGATATACATACTGTAGAATCTAATTTGTTTTCCTGCTGAGAAATTAGGGCAATTTTACGTACTCTTACCAAAACTTCAAGACAAATACTTGAGCGAAGTTTGTTCAACGTAATGTTCTTAACTGCTCTACCTCAAAGGTCTTACGTGCAAGCATATTTTACTCATTACGCATATTACCCATTAACCGCAAGTGAAGCATCATAAAGATGGCGTATGTCTAGATCCCAAAAACAAATTGAGATATGAAGGGCTGATTGAAACTAAGGAAAATTTTTTTGTGCCTCAACCCGTTTTAAGCCTTTTAGTCACATAAAACCTTGCGATTTTTCTTCCACGGAAGCTCACCCAAAATGAAAGCTAAAAACTTCTATCCGTATTTAAAATAAAACCCGTATATTATATCTGTTGATTTCTGTTTTCACATTAAACGGTCACCTCT